>CM066034.1:353493279-353762942 GCA_033557465.1 Ichthyophis bannanicus | reverse complement strand
ACAGTGGGGGTGCAACAACAGCTACACACACGCTGAGAAAGCATTGAGTAGGGTGCGGTGCCACTGAGGACAGTACAGAGCCATACACCCAACCGAGAACACGGACTCAAGGATCTACCCGACACTTGCCACCACGCGGGGGCGGCCGGAGGGGGCCCAACGTTGGATGAACCAGCAGATGTTGGAGGCACCAGTACAGGTTTGGATGGGGGCCTGGCCTGGTAAGGGGGGGTACTGTGGCTGATGCCATCACCCCAGCCAGGGGAACGGGGGATGGGAGTGAATGCAGGGACCCGAGGGTAATGCGCGGAAGCATGTGTGAACCAGTCAGGGGGCCGGCAGGTGCCTGGTAGTGCATGATGAGCCTGGCCAGCGGAGATGGGGGGGACCATGTCATGGAGCTGGGGCATTAGGGGCAGGGCTTGCACAACACATGGTCCCAGAAAGCAGGTGTGCCGTGGCGTGTGCTGAACACCCCCCCCCCCTCTGGGAGCAAAAGGGGTCTGTGGGGGGTGGGTGCTGGGGGCAACAGCCCCTGCTGGGGGAGGGTTCAGTAAAGGGTGATGTGACAGCCAGAGAAGGTATGGGGTTGCGGGAGCAGGACATGGCTGACAAAGATCCGGGAAGGGCACTGACACAGGGCTAAGAGTAGGCCAGCACAGGGGCAGCTGTAGGTGCACGGGCCAGTGGGGGGGGGACATGTCGACGGTGGGCAGGGGGCGGCACAGCACAGTGTATGAGTGGGGGGATGGGGGGGGGGACCGGCCCATGGTAGCATCACAGGTCGACAATGTGTCGTGGGGACACAGTGCAGAGATGGCGAGGACAGCAGGGCCACACGGGTAACTACGCGGGCAACAGGGAGGTGCACTGCACCTATGCCTGCCATGGTCATTGGTTGCAGGGACGCAGGTGGCGATGGGGTGGCAGCATCCACATGGGCGTGTGGCAGCGTGCACGGGGGGGGGAGAAGGCCCTGGTGCGGGATGCAAGACACAGGAGGCACCAATATGAAAGGAACCCACAGGCCGCCGTCAGTTTCACCACCACAGGCCCGTCCCACCCTGCCCATGCAACTGTGCCCACATATCCCCGCCACCACAGGGCATGCCTGTCCCCGGCTTCATTGGAACAGCACACTGGCCCTGCCCCAGCAGCCACGCAAGACCATGTGGGGTGCCCAGAGTACCACACGCATGCGGCCACTGGTGGGCTGCCATAGGCACCGGGGACACGAATATGGGATGGCGCAACTCACGCCCACTCACATGTGGGCATCTTATGTCCACACTTATGTAGCCTTGGTAGCAGCACACCGACCAGGGTGCCCTTTGCCCCACACACCGCGTATGTACTGGAAGTGTGTAACTGGGGCAGTACAGGCAGCCACGCCAACACTTGACCTATGGAACATGTGTCCCTACAGGTGGACGATAACGCCTCCATTGTGGAGGCAGAGGAGGCATCACAGCACACTGGACCCTGGGTCGTGGTGCCATGAGGATGCTGTGCCGGAGGCGTTGCTGACAGGGGTAGACAGCAGTGGGCCATGTGGGAGCGGGGGTCCAGCCCCACCCTTGGAGGATGACAGCGGACAGGGCCTACGGCTGGCACAGGACAGCATGCCACCTACCACTGCAGCCACAGGGGAGCGTTGCCTGCTGACACACAGCAGTCCATGCACGGATGCCAAGGTCCGCACTGTCAGAGGTCATCAAGGAGATGCGGACGCACTCGGAGGCGGCCCATTGGGATGCGAGGTTGAGTGTCCAACCGTGTTGGTTTGTTGTTGCCTATGTACAGGTGGCAGATGGATCCCTGTCTCACGGCACACCACCCTGCCTCCCCCACAGGTGTATGGCATGTACTGTGGACGGTGGTCCGTGAACAGCGGAGGCAACGGCACGAGGTGCACCACAATGAGGCACACATTGGCCGGAATCCTGGTCGAGATGCGTGACCTTGCCACATCAGCACGGGCCATAGCTGCCAGCATTGAGCTCCTGGCGGCAGGCAGAGGAAACCCCTCAGGACAGCAGTGGCCGCCACCAGCAGCATCAGCAGCATCAGCGCCAAGCATGCCACCTGTACCACGGGGTGGGAGGGGCCACACAAGGCATGGCCGAGGGTGTGGAAAACAAATGGCTGCACAGGCGGCCGTACCTGATGTCATGTGTCCTGTGTGGCTTTGGGAGGCTATTGTACATACAGCCCTACCCGTGTCCGCCCCAGGGACCAAGCCCATGCCACTGACGTGGCCAGCCTGTGTCCCCCCACCCCAGCTGTGGTCACCATGGGTTGCCCCATCAGCCATGGCATGCCCACCCACCCACCTGCCAGCACGTGGCAGCCCCGCTGCACCCAGCCCCGCCAGTGTCCGTAGTCCCCCCTCCCCCCTGTCCCCCTGCCCCCTCCCTGCCACCTGTCCCCACCAGCACCCGCTGGGGGCACGTTGTGGTGGCCCTGGATACATCTCCGTACAGTGCCCTCCGCATCACATCGGATGGACATCGTATCCTGTACGTCTGTTGTCATTTGCATGCTGTCTGACCTGTCCACACGTCCAACCCTGGTAGCACACTGGTAGTGCCCTGCTGGTACTATGTATACCACCGTGGATGGTTCATTGCGCTGTGTGCCATGGAGGTACCCCCACCCTCGTGGGCCCATCCCCTGAGATGCTTGGACACTACTGATGACATAGGCCACATCACCCCATCACATAGGGCCTTCAACAGTCCACAGGACCTTGATAGGTGCACTGTCTATCCCGCATAGTTATCCACACAGCATGCCGCCACCACAGCACGCCCCACCCCAGGCCTCAGGTACATCCTGGCACCCTCCCCGTATGCGCTTGTCCGGACACACCTGTGCAAATTTCACCCCACCCCCCATGCTCCATATATGCCGCCCATCCCCTGTCCCCCTGCTTCAATGGCCCTGGTCCCTGGATCACCCCTGGCCATGCGCACTGCTTGCCCCAGTGTCCTTATCCCTCTGGCATTGTCCCATGGCAGCACAGCTGCCCCATGCCCACCATGCCACATGTATGCACGTGTCCATCTGTGGTGCTACCCCGTGACCTGTCATTCGCACAGCTCTGACACATAGCAATGAGGGACATCTGGCCATCGTAGGTATTTATTTATATAACATTTTTTATATTTATTTATTTAACGTCTTTTATATACAGCGCTTTTTGTTATCAGTGCCGTTTACAGTTAATGAAAATTGCTCAATTCAGTCGAAACTGTCTTGAGCTTACATTTTAACAGGATGAGTAACTTGGAGTAATTACAGGGTAAACTATTTACATATTAACAAAGAATATAGGATTCCATCATTGGTCTATATATAAACATATGTACAGGTTTTATTTACACTGTTTCCTCTTTACATGTCTGCTCATGGGCACAGCTGTGGGGCCCTATGCAGCAGGGGCCCTTCCATCCCCGTCCCTCGCGGGTGTGGCAGGCCATGGCACAGGCCGGCACAGGGTGGATGTGCCATGCGTGTCCCCACACTACACCCCCTGGGGACCCTCAACGCATGGTGGCTGTCCAGAGTGCGCCCCCTGCACCTCGTTCCTCCAGGCTGCGCAGCTGGTCAGCCACCATGGTCAGGGTCACCAGTACCTGCCCCAGGACGAGGGCATGCTGCCGTTGGGTGTGCGCCTGGGCATGCACAGCCGCAGCCAGGCGCAGGCCGCACATGCAGCCGCACAGACACACATCTCCCCTTGTCTGTGTGACTGCATGCACGGTGCGCCTATCAGCGGCTATGTGTGGCAGGTACATGGCCAGGAGGGGTGCATCGCCAGCACCATGGGGTGGGTACATGGTGCCCCCATTGCCCTGTGGCGGCCCATGCCAATGGAGACTGGTCACAACCCCCACCCCATCCCCTGCCACTCCCTCCCACTCCCAGGTCCCACGAACCCCCCCCTCTAAGGCCCCACCCACAAGCCTCCCCTGCCCCCCCACAGCCCCCCGCCCTGCTCCACGCCTCCACCTCAGCCCCCGATTTCCTCTCTGCCCCACGCAGGCTCCAACCCCACCGCAAACAACCAAAAACCGCCCCCCTCCTCCCCCTCCACCCTGCCACCGATTCTCCCCCCACCTCCTCGCCCCCGGCCGCTTCCCTCCCTCACAAAAAACACCCCTCCCCTACCTCCTCCGCACCCCCTCCCTCCTCCCCCTCCTCCCCCTCACTGCATCCTGGCGCCGCTCCTCGCTCCTCATGACCCCCCGCTGTTGGCTGGCTGCCGTCCATGGACTTCCGGAGGCGTCCTCGTCTGGCCCTGCCTGTCTGGCCACCTCCTCCGGCCCTGGATGCTTCCTTCCCTGTTCAGCACGTGTGTCCACATTGTGGGAGAGGGGAATCCTGAATTTAGCTCCATTGTCACAACGCATTCAGCCACAACATTGCACATGCGTCCTGTGGATCTGCAGGCCATTGCCCCACAGGGCCATGCCCACACATCCCTCAACCGTCAGCGTTGGGGCCAGCCCGTTCACTTGCTGCACCTGCGCAATGAAGCGGGGGTACACTGGCCCTTAGCTCCCGGGCGCTTCTTTGCACAGGGGTCCCCTCCACCTGTCCAGAGAGACAAAACGCGCCATGGTGGAATTAGCGGAGACAAACACACCCTTTAACCAGCCAGGAACGCACCACATATATATCTGCGTGCAAACAAGTGCCTGCCCCTATTGTGTGCTACGTTTGTGCCACTGGCTTTTTGGTTGTGCAGGGCCACCCCCCATGTGTGCACTGGCGCCTGGGCATGGTCTGGATTGGCGCCCTACGTGCCCTGTGTGCGGGCCCCCTCCGAACCGTACCCAGACACAAGCACACTGGTATGGGCCACGCCTCCATACATCTGCCTTAGTGCCCATATGACGCTAACTGCCAAAGATGGGAGGTGGGCCTTCTCTGTAGAGCATCCTGCAGCAATCCTGTGGATATAGTTGAGGAGCCGTGTATAATCGTAGACAGGGGCAGGTAACATAGCACCAGGAATGGGGGAAATTTTTAATTAGAAAACTGGCAACAGATAACAAAAGCAAATGAAACACATCACAAACCCAAAACAGTCCCCCAGACCCCCCCCCCCCCCCCGCCGGACCCACCCCAACCCACCACCACCCACCAACCTCAAAACATCCCTCCGTTGGCCCAACCTCCTCCCCAACAGCAGCACAAAACCTAGTCCAAGTAGAAACCCCAATGTAAAGCAAATGGTCCATACGTCCGAGCACCCCCAAAACCTCCACCCACCCCAACAAAAGCAAACTGCAAAGCAATGTCCAAGCCCAAGGACCATACCTCAGTCTGACCTCGCTGCCTCCCTGGCCGGAGGGGTCCCCTCCCCCGCCCACCGGATCTGCCGCCACTGTTGCGACGCCTGGGCTCACCCCTCGCAGCCATGGCAAAGCCTCTCCCCACACCCCCCTCCCCCCCAGAGAAACCCCTCCGATGATGGAACCCCCCCACCCCCTCCCACATGAGCAGACCCCACAGGCCCCCGGAGGGCCCTCCGCAAACATACGAGAGGGCCCTGTCCGGAGTAAGCAGCAGAACCCCTCCCACCGCACCCCGGGCGGAACCCCGAGGCCCGGGAGAACCTGGCCTCTGGGAAGACCCCTTGGCAAGATCCCTGGATCCCCAACCACCATAAACTATAACTGCGAGTCTGTGGGGCTGGGGACCACCAACGGGAGCCCAAAGACCGAGGTAGGGAGAACACCTCTGACCCTTCCCCTTCCCACTGTGCATCCCTACACGTATCCTCCCCTCCCCCAAGGCCCCACTTGCCGGGACTTCCAATAGCTGCTCAATATGGAAAGCCCGAGCCGCTCCCTCCTGGTCGTCCGGACTGCCCAAAGCCAACAGCAAGGCAGTCTGGAGCTCCTCTTCGGTAAGGCCCTCCAGGCCCACAAGCCCCCCACCATCCCCGACCCCCCCTCCGAATCCCGAGGCCGCAACCTGGGTTTCCCCCACCACCACAGGAAAGACTGCGGTCCCTCCCCCTCCCCCACAAGCCTCCTCACCGACGTCCCCTGAGTGACCAACCTCCTCAGTCCCCGCAGCCACCACCATACCCGCGGGCCCACCAGAGGCCTCCACCCCCCTACCACGCAACGCCGCCAGTGGTTGTGCCTGCGATGCTTCCTCCCCAGCCAAAACAAGACCCTGACTCCCCTTCAAATGCCCATCAACCCCCTCCAAGGCAATGCCGCTGAACATCCCCCCAGCCGCAGGGTCCTCGGGGGCCCCCGGGCCCCAGCCCAGGCCCCCCACCCCCCCTCCCCCCTCCCCCCCCCCCCACTTCCCCCCCACCCACCAGGCCGCCAGTGCCCCCAGCGGACCCAGACCTGCATATGCTTGGTTGTTCCTGGGCGTGGAGGAGGCGTGCAGCTGCCCTGGCCTCCAGCAGCGGACTCCTGTCCCGCGAGCCGAGCCACCCTCAGTCCCCCCGCAGCCCGGGGAGCAGATCCGGACCAGACTGCCCCAACCGCAGGGACCCCTGCAGGGACCGGGCACATCCCCCTGGACGTGCATCCTGCTCAGCCAGAGGAAGCGGTAAAGAAGACAGAGGAGGGCTCCGCCGGCCACCCGACGACAAAGCAAGCGAGAGGGGGGGTCCCCCGGACCCAGCCCCATTCCCTGCAATTCCCTGCCAGAGCGCAACGTGTAGGAAGCTGGGGGAGCAGCCCGATGGGGGGTGGCCTGAGAAAAACCATCTCCCCGGACCCCCGTCCCAGGCGATGCTCTCCGGCCGACATCAGAAGCAGAACAAGAAGCAGCTGAAGGAAAGAACTCCGATCCCGGATGCGGCCGCGATGCAGGAAGCAGCCGACGGTCTTTCACTCCCCCGAGGCGGGAACCCACCTCCGGAGCCTCGGGGGAGCCCGGCTAGGGCCACAACAGACCCCCGCCGCACGGAAGAGCTGATATCCAAGGCAGAAACATCACCGGCATCACACTTCCAGGCTGACCCGGAAGTGACATCACTGCCACTCCGGCCGCCATCTTGCTGAGAAGAGGGGGCTGGGGTAAGCCCGGGAAATCCCTGAGCAGCCGAGGCAGCCTCCTGACGATTGGCCACAGGGAAACGGACGTCAGAGCAAGGGACGTCACGACCATCACCCACCCGGCGGCCATCTTGGGGAACCCCGGCAGCAGTGGCAGGCGTCGGAAAGGTGGCAAACTGCATCGGAGCCTTCTGCTGATGGTGGGGATCAGCTCCCCTCCACCTCCTCTCGCTTCCTGGACCTTGGATTTCAGCCCCCGACACCATCCCTTCTATCGGCCATCATTGGGGCAATACCCGACTCCAGGGAAGCAGGGCGGGCCCGACACCATGCCCCCAGATGCCAGAAGCGCCATCTTGGAGGGAAGGGCAACCCGGCTCCATCAACCGCGGACGGAAACATCCAGGCTCCGGGAATCCTCGACCACCCTCCGGTAAGGGGGATCCAATAGGGGTCGTGGGGCACACAAAGCCGGGACATTGCTGACAGCCGTCTTCCCAGTAGCCTGAAATTCCAAAGGGGGATAGCGAGCCCCAGCCTGCCTGCCCACCCCCGAGGGCCCACCCCCGGACTGCGGCACCCAGATAGCGGGCCAGCGCTCTCGATGCGGGTAGATCTCCGCGAGGGACCCACATCCCTGAGCTCTCAAATAAGCCACACAAGTCGGTGCTTACCCTTCAGGGGCACGCGTCACTTCTCTCACTTGTGGCAGTACGCCAGCCAGCCCTCGACAAGCACCAGGGCCTGCATGCTCTCTAGAATTAGGAGAGCCAGGCCTGCAGCAGGGTCCCCAGCTCCTCCTGGAGGCCCTGAAGAATCCGCATGCACGGCCAGCCACCGACTTCCTCCGGAGCCCGTGCGGGCCCCGGGACGGCGGCGGCCATCCCCAGCCTCATCATCACTAGAGGAGGTAGAGGCCTCCTCCAGGACCCGAGGCGGAGGGGGAATACAACCACCACCGCCAGCACTGCCCACGGCGGCTAGGAACAGAGCTCCCAGGGCCCCTCCAGGGCCTCACCCCGCCACCACCCGGCCTCACACCCTGACCGGGACAGGCAAAGCGGGCCTTCCAGGGGGCCAGCGGGCCTATCCCCTGGGCGTGGGGGCCCTCCCCAGCGCCATTTCAGTCCTACCTTGATCACCGGGGGCCCCGCCTGGGGCACCGATACTAAAGGAAGGCATGCTCCGAAATAACAGGCTGGGGCCCCCAGGCTTGGCAGGGCACGGGCCTGGGGCCTCTCACCTCCCCCCCGGAGGCGGCCAGGACAGACATAGTCCGACGTGCCTCAGGCAAGCAGCAGAAGGTACCCAATTCCCCCGAAGGAGCTCAGGAAAACCACCAACCTCCCCTCTGGAACCGCAAAACAGGAAGTGACTGCAGTCACATGACAGGATGGGAAAATTTTTAAATGACGAACATGCAACAGGTACAAAAACAATGATAAAACACACAAATCCAAAAGCAGTCCCAGACCCCCCAAAAACCCCCACCCACCCCCGACACAGCACAGACAAGGAACCAACCCTCCCCCCGTGACCCACTCCAACCCACCACCACACCCAGCAAAGCCAACCCCCCGTGCCCAACCCCCCCAACCAGCAACATAAAGCAGTCCAAATGGGAACAAAGAAGAATGTCCATGGCTTTCAGCGCCCACAAACCCCCACCCACCCCAACAAAATCAGAAACGAAAACTGTCCATGTCCATAAGTCCTGGGCCCCAGGGACACCCCCAGTCCCACCACCCTAACAAAGGCAAATCCAACCATAGCCAGGAGCAAATGTCCCAGCTCCCCCAACACTCCCACCCATCACCAAAGAAGGAACACAACAATAATAGTACAGAAAATAACATGCCCCCAAGCAAACACCCACACCCCCAAACAATATCCAACATATTCCCATACAAACAAATGAAATCCCAGCCAACCCCCACCCCCACCCACTTCCCCCCAAAACTGTCTCCACATCAATCCCACAACACTGAGCAAAAACAATCCCCCACCCACACACCAACCCACCCAAAAACCCCCTCCCCACATATACCACCCACCCGAACTGAACCACACCCACCCCACACAAACAAAAGAAACAAAAAGGCACCCCCTGGCCCATTTCCCAACAAAAGTCCACAAACAGTAATCAAAGCAATATAAGCAAACAATAGAAACATAACCAAAACAAAAAAAACAAACATACACCCGACGATGCCGAATGGGGGAGCAGGATGCACTCAGGAGGAAGAGCCAGCTATCACAAACCCCCTCCCCCCCCCACCCTAAGGACTCCCCATCCCTATCCCCCCACACGGAAGTGAGGACAACCCAGCCCAAACCCTCCCACCCCCGGATTCACGGGGGACGGAGGGTGAGGTGACGCCACAGACGCTCCCAAAGGTGGGCCTCCACCGCCTTCCTCTCGCGTTGCGCCATGCCGGACACGTCCTCCAGAATGTCCCGCACCACCTCGTCGAGGGGCAGGACCAACCCCCGGGCCGAGGCATACCCGCGCGCACGCCACAGGTGGTAGCGCACTACGGCCGTGACGAGGTAGAGGGTCTCGGAGTCCTGCCTTGGGGGAAAGGACCAGGCCCCGTACACCCACTCCGCATACGTAAGGAGGGAAAGATCGGGCAGGTGAAGAGCAGCAGACACCAACCGGCAGGCTTCTACATTATATGGGCACTGCCGGAGGAAATGCTCCATGGTCTCCGGCTGCTCTTCACAACCCGCCCTCGGACAGTTCCGCTCGGCCTGTGACCTGTACTTGAGGTTGTCCCTCACGTACAAACGCCCGTGGAAAGACAACCAGGCTACATCCCGAACTTTCTTCGGCAGCCGAGGGGAGTTCAACTGCTGAAGGCCCCGCTGCATCACGTCCGCCGGACAGTCCCGCAGGGCCCACCGTGGTTGAAAGTGGGAGGCGAGAACCATCCGATACAAGCCTTTCCGCCCTTGAGTTTGGGCGAGCGGGTCGGTCACCCCCCACCGCCGAATGAGCCCCACCATCTGAAACACATACGATGGGGCCTGTTCCCTGCTCCGACGCACACGTGGGACCGAGGACGCCCCCTCCCACTGCTCCCAGAAGCGAGAATACCATGCCCGGTAGGAAGCCACCCACCAAACCCCACCCCCCTCCCGCATGCGATTCAGGTGAAACGCGAGAGACAGGACGGACAGGAAGACAAGGGGGTGCAACATACCCAAACCGCCCTGCTCCCGGCCCAGGCAAACGATGTTGCGCTGGACAGGGTTCATGCGGTTACCCCACAGAAAACAGAAAAAGACAGCACTAACGGACGCCTGACAAGACGACGGAAGAACGAAGACCGTGGCCACGTGCAGAAAGAGGGGAAGCAAATACGTCTTGAGGAGGGTGACTTTCTCCTCAAACGTATACCTCCGCCCCCTCCACCGCAGCACCCGACACCGTGCAGTCTCAACACAACGAGCCCAATTGGACACCGCACAGTCCTCCAAACCGAAGACGAAGCCCAAAACGCGGACCTCCCCCTGAGGAGGAGGAAAGGGGGCGCAGGAAGGTGGGGAGGCCTCCGAGGGGCCCAACCACAGCGTCTGGCACTTGCTGTGGTTAACAACAGAGTGGGCTACCTCCGAGTACTCCTCCACGGCCTCCCGCAGGGCCTCCACCCCCTCGGTACCATCCACGTAAACTGAGACATCGTCAGCGTAGGCCACGACAGACACCGGAGACGCACCAGGCGCCTCCAGGCCTCGCAACCCACCCGAGGACAATCTCCTGAGGAAGGGGTCGAGGGAGAAAACATACAGCAGGGGGCTCAAAGGGCACCCCTGCCGCACCCCCGAGGCGACACAAAAAGGCCGTCCGAGCCACCCATTAATAAACAGGAAGCTCACCCCCCCTCGGTACAGTACCTGCAAGACGAAGAGGAAACCTGCGGGGAGGCCGAAGTACTGAAGCACCACCCACAGGTACCGATGATTGACCCGGTCAAAAGCCTTGGACTGATCCAAAGAGACCAACCTGTGGTCCCGTTGAACAGACCGGCCTCTCTCGACCATCTCCCGAACCGTGGCGGCGGCGTCCAGAACCCCTCTCCCCTGAACCGAACAATACTGGGAAGGTGACAGCAAAACACCCGACACCTCCACTAGTCGGTTGGCCAAACACTTGGCCAGGATTTTCCGGTCCGCGTTCAACAGAGAGAGCGGCCGCCAACAGTCCAAAGAGCTATCGTCCGTCCCCTTGGAGAGCAGCAACAGGACAGACTCGCGAAATGACCGCAGGAGAAACCCCGTATCCATGATCTCCTGAAACAGGGAGGTCAGGAAGGGGGCCAGCTGGGCGATGAAAGTACGATAGAACTCCACCGGGAGCCCATCGCGCCCAGGCACCTTCCCCAACGGCATGGCACGAATCGCCCGCTCTACCTCCACCTGCTGAATCGGAGCAGCCAGTGCATCGTCCTGCGCCTGAACCACAGCCGAATACACCGGGGGAAGGCCCAAATACTCACGGATACGTGTGAGGTCTACGGAACGATCCCCAAACAGGTCGGAAAAGTATTCCCCCACCATACGCAAAAGGTCCTCCTGAGAGGTGTGAAAGGTGCCGTCCGCGCCCCGCAGGGCCATCACCTCCCTACGCTGAACCTTCTCCCTGCAAGTTAGGAAGGGGTCAGGGGGGGAGACCCTACCGGCCGCCCCCTCGAAGCAAAGGGAGGCGTGGCGATCGTAAAGCAGGCCACGGAGCTGGACACGCACCTCCTCCACCTCCTCCCGCGCTGCCCCTCGAGACACCAAACGATCCAGCGACCTCCGGAGGACAGTATAGGTGAGGTAGCGGGACCGAGCAATGGAGGTGCCCCGGGAGCGGAAGAGTTCGCGGGCACGCATCTTCACCTCATCCCACCAAGCGCCACGGGAAGGAAAACTGCCCAACAGGGTCTCCTGGTCTGCGAGAAAGGCCAAGAACTCCTGGACCACCTCTGATGTAGCTAACAACTGCACATTCAGTCGCCACAGGCCAGGACCCCTACTGAGCTCCTCGTGAGCCAGGAAGGACACGGTGAGGACGCAATGATCCGAGAAGTCAACCGCCTGCAGCTGCGGCGGGGAACACTCCACCCGAGCACTCACATATATCCGATCGAGACGACTCCTGCAGGTCCCCCGGGAATAGGTGTAACCCGGTGACCGTGGAAAAGCCCAGTGGTAAACATCCGCCAGATCGGCCATCCGGGTCACCTCAGCCAAAAAATGGCCATCGTAATGTGGAGGGCAATGTTCCCCCCCTCGGTCCTGACGCAAGGTGGTGGTGTTAAAATCCCCTGCCAGGACCACCAAACGAGAGGTGTGTAAGTAAGGGCGAATGACCCTGAAAAGGGCCTTCCGCTCCCACCTAGACTGGGGGCCATAGACCACCACAAAACGAAACCGGTGAGGCCCACAGAAGCCGTCTAAGAGCAAACACCGGCCCTGCTCCAGTTCCCACACATACTGCACCTGAAATCGGTTAGACGTGAACAAAACCGCCACTCCTGCGTAGGGCTGGGCCGCAAGGGACCAGTACGAAGGACCCCACCTCCACTCCCGCTTCGCCCGATGAAGGCTAGCGAGCGAGGTGAGTCTGGTCTCTTGCACAAAGATGACATCCAGCCCGCTCGTGGAAAGAAAATCATAGGCCGTAGCCCGCGCCTGGTCTGTCAAAATGCTAGCCACGTTGATAGTGGCACACGAGAATGCAGGAGTGCACGCCATACCTATTTCGTGTGTAGTGACCCTTCCTCCTCTTCTCACCAACCCCTGGATCCCCGGAATCCCGCTTGCAGGACAAGCCTGCAAGCTGGAGCAACTCCTCACGGTCCACGTCGACCACCTCGAGGATTTCCTCCTCCTCCTGTTCGACCCGGTCACCCCAGAGGGTGCTAGCGCCCTCGGGACCACCAGGCAAAGCTGTCGCGAGGGCACGTCCAGTCCCCACGGAATGAGGGGGCAAAAACAGGTCAGGGGTCGGAGGAATGACCTCCTCCGTGGGGTCCACCACCTGTGCCGCCTCCCCCTTCCCACCCCCAGACAAAGACTGCGACAACAGACCAGTGCCCCCCCTCGCAGGGGAGGCCGGGGCGGCCGGGTCAGCAGGGGGCTCCTTCGAAGGCCCAGCACCCAACTGCGGAGGCAAAAGCCTATCCTCCCTCACCCGTCCCGGCAGCTGCTCCCGAGCCACTACCGGAAGCCGGGCGCCAGTATCCACACCCTTAGGCGGACCCTGACCGCGGCGTGCCTTCTGAGCCTTCTGAGGCCGCCGCTGAGGAAGAGGGGCCGCCTCCGCCGCTAACCGCACCGAACGCCGCACAGGAGGCCCTGCCTCCACAGGCAAGCCCTCATTCGCCTCAGCCACATCAGTAGCCAAGAAGACGAAACGATTGACGTCCAACACGGGCTCTACCTCCAGCAATGGGGAGGTCTCCCGTTTCTTCCTCTTGGACTTGCCACCCTTAGAAGAGACGGTAGTCCATTCCTCAGGTGGCACCACCCGCAACCCCCTATCCTGTTGTGCAACAACAACCTCCACCACATCGACCCTCTCCTCCATCCTATCCAAATCCCCTCCCCTGGGTGGCTCCCTCGGCTCAGTGGCCTCCTCCACCTTAGGGCTCTCGGGCACCTCCTGAGGGAGAGGGACCTTCACCACCTCCTCCCTCACAGGAGCCCGAGATGGGGTGACGACATCCCCCCCCGGTCCATTGTGTGACGCGGAGGGGCAGCGGGCAAAGGGGTGGCCCAACTCCCCGCAAAGGTTGCATCGAATGAGCAAACACCCGGCCGAGGCATGACCCCATCCACCACAACGAGTGCAGACCTGCTCGGGACAGTTCATGCTCAGATGGCGGAATGAGCCACAGCGGTGACACTCGCGAGGTTGTCCGGGGTAGTAGCACAAGATGCGATCCCGACCGAGGAAACCGGCCGAGGGCACGTGCTGCACGACGTTACCCACCTCACGCAAACGGATCCGACCTTTCCACGACCCGTCCCACACCCCTAGGGGCCCAGCGCCCTTAACCAGGGGTGCGAGAAGCACCGCATGACGTGACAGCCAAAACTGAATGTCCTGCCCTGGGAGCGACTCATTCCGTACCAGGATGGTCACAGGTACCGCCCCCTGGCGAGAGATAGGCACAACGCGAAAGTTGACCCACCCCCCCTGCCCCCTCTGCTGCTGGTATTTGTCCCAGAAGACCTCCAGCCCCCGTCTCAGCATGAAGCTAAAATCGTATTCCACGCTGTTGCTCATGTGGATGAAGGCATACAAGTCCCCTGGGAGGAACCCCAGCCCAAGGACCATCCTCAGGACCTCTTCCCTGGCTGGAGGGGGCCCCTCCCCGGCCCACCGGATCTGCGCCACGTTGCGACGCCGGGTCTCACCCCCTACCCCACGGAATCCCCCCCCACCCCCATCCGTAGAACCCCTCCGCGGGGGAATCTCCCCACCTCCTGCCCCACTGGATCGCCTCCCAGACCCCCGAAGGGCTTCCGCAAAGGTACGGGAGGACCCTGGCCCACCGGTAGCAACCTCCACCATCCCCTCCGGTATCCCAGAGGTCCGCAAGGCAGACCCCTGGGAGGGCCCAGGGCCCCCAGCCCCCAGTAACCAGGATTCAGTGGGACTGGGGACCAACGGAACCAGCACAGAGTCCGGGATACTACCCCCCCCTACCCCCGGGGACCCGGTGAACAGCCCCGGCCCCCCCACCCCCGATGCCTGCCGTCGGGACTCCAGGACTCCCTCCAACGGTGTGACCCTGGTGGCCACCCTCTGCTCCTCAGGGCCGTCTAGGGTCAATAGAAGAGCCGCCTGTAGCTCCTCCTCTGTGAGCCCCTGGAGACCCACGATCCCTTCCCTAGATCCGCACACCCCCGCTGCCCCCACAACCTCGGACAAGGACCCGTTATCCACAACAGGGGGGGGGGGGGATTGTCAAGAACCAGGACTGGGGAAGCTACCGCCAAGCTCCGCTGATCCGGCCGCCGCTGCTCCCCAGCAGTCTCCAGCAAAGAAAGCGGCAACCCGACAGACCGTGGAGCAGTCTCCACCTCCCCTACAACCACCACAGGAGCCCCACCACCTGCAGTTAAAGGGACAGGGCCCTGAAAGCACAAAACAGCAGCATCAGCAACCCCTCGAGTACCCACTCCAGGAGGCGCTTCCCCAACCGGCGCTCCCCCCACAGAGGGACCATGGAGCCCCCCCCCACCTCCCCCCCCCAACCCCAGATCCTACCTGACGCTGTGGTGGCACTGCAACATCACAGGATCCAGCAAGAGGGAAAGCAACAGTCGGGGCTCCAGCAGGGCTGCCCTCCATCCCACCACGGGATGCCAGATGAGCAGCCAGCCCCAACCGCGGGGGCCACTGATCAGACAGACAGCAGCCCACGGCCCGTGCATCCTGCCCCACCACTCCACAGGACACGGATCGCACAGGCACAGGTCTCCCACCTTCCCCCGGAGCCGCGATCAATGGCAAGGCAGACACTCCAAACTCCTCCCCCCTCCCGTCCCTCTCCCGGCAGCCGACAGTCACAGCCAGTCGTCGAGGGGCCGGAAGAGCAGCCTGCAAAGGGTTGCCCCGATGAAAGGATTCCCCACCATCCCCAAGTGACAGAGAGGCTCCCGACCGCTTCTGCAAGAGAACAGCAGCAGAGCGGCAGCTATCCGGAAGGGACTCCCGGGATCCACGACGGTGCCGAAAATCCAAAGAGGCAGGAACAGACATCCGAGGCAAGGTGGCAGTCAGGGAACCATGCAGGAGCGGAACCGAGACCTCCAGAAGCTCCTGCCGCATAATCCGGGGCGAAGAGGAAGGCAAAGAAACACTGGCCGCAGACTTCCTGGCCGGGCCGGAAGTGACATCAGGAACCCCCCGGCGGCCATCTTGCTGACACTGTCCGATCGGGGAGAGCCCTTCAGACTGGTCCGTCGTCGGGGAAACCCCCCGCACTGAAGCCGGATCGGGCGCTGGAGTGACGTCAGCGAACAAGACGTCCTGGCGGCCATCTTGGGGAACCCCGGCAGAGAAACGCAAGGTCGGCAACCCTCGGTGGGACGGCGAAACAGCTCCAACGGGGTGCAGAGCAGCTTCCCCACCTCCAGCTGCCACATCCAACCCATCAACAGGAAAGGGGGCCACAGCACCAGGGCAGCCATCGGAGATGCCGATCCACCATCAGCCACTGCACACAAACCGGGAACGTCTCCGAGAGACGCCGAGGCGCCATCTTGATACAGGGGCTGAAGCAGGGAAGGCAAATCCACTGCAGCAACCACCGAGTCCATTGCCACACTGCGAGGATCCGAAACTACCCTCCGGTAAGTGGCCACTTCTCCTCCGAGGGTTGGGGGGGCACAGGAAGCCGTCACCCGTTTCTCACTCCTCCTCCCCCCATCCAGGAACTCCAAGGGGGGATAATGAGCCCTAGCCTGCCTGCTCACCCCCGAGGGCCCCCCCTGGACTGCGGCACCTATAGCGGCCCAGCGATCGTGATTCTGGTACACCTCCGTGAGGGACCCACATCCTTGAGCTCTGAGGTAAGCCACCAAACGGCGCTTACCCTTAAGGGCCCGCTTCACGGTTCGTACTCGCTGGCAGTACGGCAGCCAGCCCTCCCCAGGCACCAGGGCCTGCATGCTCTCTAGATGGGAGAGCTGGGCCTGCAGCAGGGTGGCCTCCTCCTGGAGACCCTGAAGCATCCGGCCCACAGCCACCACTTCCTCCGGAGCCCTTGCGGGCCCCGGGAAAGGCGGTGGGCCCATCCCCTCCGCCTCATCCTCACTAGAGGAGGTAGAGGCCTCCTCCAGGACCCGAGGCGGAGGGGGAATCCCACCACCACCACTATTGCTGCCCCGGCGGCTCGGAACAGAGCCCCAGGGCCCCCCCAGGGCCTCCCCCTGCCACCACCCGGCCTCCACGCTCTTACCGGCCGGGCAAAGCGGGCCCTCTCCAGGGGGCAGCTGGCCTAGCCCCCTGGGCGTGTGGGTCCCTCCCCAGCAGCCTACCGCAGTCCTACCTGGATAACCAGGGGCCCCCACCTGGGGTACCGATCCCATAGTAGAGCCAGGCTCCGAAATGATAGGCAGGGGCCCACCAGGCTTGGCAGGCCCCTGGCCCTGGGCCTCTCCCGCCGGAGGCGGCCCAGGACCCGACATCCTGGCTCCAACAAGCAGGCAGGGCCCTACTCCCCAGCAGGAGCTCCAGCAACACCAACCGCTCTCCCTCTCGCACCAGGAACAGGAAACAGGAAACAGGAAGCAGGAAACAGGAAGTGAGGATGGGGGAAATTTTTAATGATAAACATGCAACAAGATACAGAATCAAATGAAAGACATACAAACCCAAAACAGTCCCATACCCCCCAAAAACCCCCACCCACCCCGACAAAGCACAAACAAAGAATCAAAACCACCCTCCCCCTGTGACCCACCCCAACCCACCACCACACCCAGCAAACCAAACCCCCGTGCCCAACCCCCCCAAACAGCAGCATAAAGGTCCAAAGAGCAGTCCATAAAATGTCCAATGTCCAAAAGTAAAACCCCCCTCAAGACCCCACCCACCCCAACAGAAAGTAAACAAACCCAATAATGTCCGGGGGGCGAAACAGTCCCAGCTCCCCCAACCCTCCCACCCAACCCAGGAAAACAAAACAGGAACATAACAGCAAATCATATCCCACCCCAACCAAACACCCACCCCCCTACAATACCCAACATAGTCCCATACAAACAAATGATAACCCCCACAAATCCCCACCCCCACCCACCTCCCCCCAAAACATTCCCCTCAACAAACCCACAATATACAATAAAAGTACACCCCCATTCTCCACCCCAAACCCACCCACCTCCCCCCAAAAACATCCCCCTCAACAATCCCACAATACAGAAGAACAACACACCCCCACCCTCCACCCCAAACCCAAACCCACCCACACACACCCCCAAACCCACCCACAAAACCCCCTCCCCACACATACCATTCTCCCATAAATAAACCACACCCACCCTACACAAACAAATGAAACAACAAATGATACCCCCTGCCCCAATCCCCCAACAAAAGCCCACAAACAAGAAGCAAATCAATATAATAAAACAATAGAAACAGAAGCAAAACAAAGCAAAACAAAGCAACAAAAACCCGGGGATGCTAAATGGTGGAGCAGGATGCACAAAGGAGGGACGCCAGTTGTTACCACCTCCCCCCCCCTCCATGAGGGCTCCCCTCCCCCACCACCCCCCCCCGGGACCGATGAGGCTAGCCTACCCCCCCCCCCCCTCCACCTCTGGACTCACGGGGGGCGGAGGGTGAGGTGACGCCACAGACGCTCCCAACGATGGGCCTCAACCACCCTCCTCTCGCGTTGCGCCATGCCGGACATGTCCTCCAGAATGTCCCGCACCACCTCGTCGAGGGGCAGGACCAACCCCCGGGCCGAGGCATACCCGCGCGCACGCCACAGGTGGTAACGCACTACGGCCGTGACGAGGTAGAGGGTCTCGGAGTCCTGCCTTGGGGGAAAGGACCAGGCCCCGTACACCCACTCCGCATACGTGAGGAGGGAAAGATCGGGCAGGTGAAGAGCAGCGGACACCAACCGGCAGGCCTCGACATTATAAGGGCACTGCCGGAGGAAATGGTCCATGGTCTCCGGCTGCTCCTCACAACCCGCCCTCGGACAATTCCGCTCGGCCTGTGACCTGTACTTGAGGTTGTCCCTCACGTACAAACGCCCGAGGAAAGACAACCAGGCTACATCCCGAACTTTCTTCGGCAGCCGAGGGGAGTTCAACTGCTGAAGGCCCCGCTGCATCACGTCCGCCGGACAGTCCCGCAGGGCCCACCGTGGTTGAAAGTGGGAGGTGAGAACCATCCGATACAAGCCTTTCCGCCCTTGAACTTGGGCGAGCGGGTCGGTCACCCCCCACCGCCGAACGAGCACCACCATCTGAAACACATACGATGGTGCCTGTTCCCTACTCCGGCGCACACGTGGGACCGAGGACGCCCCCTCCCACTGCTCCCAGAAGCGAGAAAACCATGCCCGGTAGGAGGCCACCCACCAAACCCCACCCCCTTCCCGTATCCGCTGAAGGTGATACGCCATAGACAAGACAGACAGAAAGACAAGGGGGTGCAACATACCCAAACCGCCCTGCTCCCGGCCCAGGCAAACGATGTTGCGCTGGACAGGGTTCATGCGGTTACCCCACAAGAAACAGAAAAAGACAGCACTGACGGACGCCTGACAGGACGCCGGAAGGACGAAGACCGTGGCCACGTGCAGAAATAGGGGAAGCAAAAACGTCTTGAGGAGGGTGACCTTCTCCTCAAACGTATACCGCCGCCCCCTCCACCGCAGCACACGACACCGTGCAGACTCAACACAACGAGCCCAATTGGACACCGCACAGTCCTCCGAACCGAAGACGAGGCCCAAAACGCGGACCTCCCCCTGAGGAGGAGGAAAGGGGGCGCAGGAAGGCGGGGAGGCCTCCGAGGGGCCCAACCACAGCGTCTGGCACTTTCTGTGGTTAACAACGGAGTGGGCTACCTCAGAGTACTCCTCCACGGCCTCCCGCAGGGCCTCCACCCCCTCGGCGCCGTCCACGTAAACTGAGACATCGTCAGCGTAGGCCACGACGGACACCGGGGACGCACCAGGCGCCTCCAGGCCACGCAACCCACCCGAGGACAATCTCCTGAGGAAAGGGTCGAGGGAGAAAACATACAGCAGGGGGCTCAAAGGGCACCCCTGCCTCACCCCCGAGGCGACACGAAAAGGCCGTCCGATCCACCCGTTGATAAACGGGAAGCTCACCCCCCCTCGGTACAGCACCTGCAAGAGGAAGAGGAAACCTGCGGGGAGGCCAAAGTACTGAAGCACCACCCACAGGTACCGGTGATTGACCCGGTCAAAAGCCTTGGACTGATCCAAGGAGACCAACCAGTGGTCCCGTTGAACAGACCGGCCTCTCTCGACCATCTCCCGAACTGTGACGGCGGCGTCCAGAACCCCTCTCCCTTGAACCGAACAATACTGGGAAGGTGACAGCAAAATACTCGACACCTCCACCAGTCGGTTGGCCAAACACTTGGCCAAGATTTTCCGGTCCGCGTTCAACAGAGAGAGCGGCCGCCAACAGTCCAAAGAGCTATCGTCCGTCCCCTTGGAGAGCAGCAACAGGACAGACTCGCGAAATGACCGCGGGAGAAACCCCGTATCCATGATCTCCTGAAACAGGGAGGTCAGGAAGGGGGCCAGCTGGGCGATGAAAGTACGATAGAACTCCACCGGGAGCCCATCGCGCCCAGGCACCTTCCCCAACGGCATGGCACGAATCGCCCGCTCTACCTCCACCTGCTGAATCGGAGCAGCCAGTGCATCGACCTGTGCCTGAACCACAGCCGAATACACCGGGGGAAGGCCCAAATACTCACGGATACGTGTGAGGTCTACGGGACGATCCCCAAACAGGTCCGAAAAGTATTCCCCCACCATACGTAAAAGGTCCTCCTGAGAGGTGTGAAAGGTGCCGTCCGCGCCCCGCAGGGCCATCACCTCCCTACGCTGAACCTTCTCCCTGCAAGTTCGGAAGGGGTCTGGGGGGGAGACCCTACCGGCCGCCCCCTCGAAGCAAAGGGAGGCGTGGCGATCGTAAAGCAGGCCACGGAGCTGGACACGCACCTCCTCCACCTCCTCCCGCGCTGCCCCTCGAGACACCAAACGGTCCAGCGACCTCCGGAGGACAGTATAGGTGAGGTAGCGGGACCGAGCAATGGAGGTGCCCCGGGAGCGGAAGAGTTCACGGGCACGCGTCTTCACCTCATCCCACCAAGCACCACGGGAAGGGAAAATGCCCAACAGGGTCTCCTGGTCTGCGAGAAAGGCCAAGAACTCCTGTACCACCTCTGATGTAGCTAACAACTGCACATTCAGTCGCCACAGGCCAGGACCCCTGCTGAGCTCCTCGTGGGCCACGAAGGACACGGAGAGGACGCAATGGTCCGAGAAGCCAACCGCCTGCAGCTGCGGCGGGGAACACTCCACCCGAGCACTCACATATATCCGATCGATACAACTCCTACAGGCCCCCCGGGAATAGGTGAAACCCGGCGACCGTGGAAAAGCCCGGTGGTAAACATCCGCCAGATCAGCCGTCCGGGTCACCTCAGCCAAAAAATGGCCATCGTAATGTGGAGGGCAATGCTCCCCCCCCCCCCGGTCCTGACGCAAGGTGGTGGTGTTGAAATCCCCTGCCAGGACCACCAAACGAGAGGTGTGTAAGTAAGGGCGAATGACCCTAAAAAGGGCCTTCCGCTCCCACCTAGACTGGGGGCCATAGACCACCACAAAACAAAACCGGTGAGGCCCACAGAAACCGTCTAAAAGCAAACACCGGCCCTGCTCCAATTCCCACACATACTGCACTTGAAATCGGTTAGACGTGAACAAAACCGCCACTCCTGCATAGGACTGGGTCGCAAGGGACCAGTACAAAGGGCCCCACCTCCACTCCCGCTTCGCCCGATGAAGGCTAGCGAGCGAGGTGAGCCTGGTCTCCTGCAGAAAAATGACATCCAACCCACTCATGGAAAGAAAATCATAGGCCGCAGCCCGCGCCTGGTCTGTCAAAATGCTAGCCACGTTGATAGTGGCGCACGAGTGCACGCCATGCCTATTTTGAGTGCCGTGTCCCCTTCCTCCTCTTCTCACCACCCCCTTGCTCCCCAGAATCCCGCTTGCAGGACAAGCCCGCAAGCTGGAGCAACTCGTTGGGGTCCACGTCGACCACCTCGAGGATCTCCTCGTCCTCCTGTTCGACCCGTTCACCCCAGCGGGTGCTGGCGCCCCCGGGACCACCAGGCAAAGCTGTCGCGAGGACAGACCCAGCCCCCACGGGATGAGGAGGCAAAAACGGGTCAGGGGTTGGAGGAATGACCTCCTCCGTGGGGTCCACCACTGGTGCCGCCTCCCCCTCCCCATCCCCAGACAAAGACTGAGACAACATAACAGTGCCCACCCCCCCGGGGGAGGCGGGGGCGACCGGGTCAGCAGGGGGCTCCTGCGAAGGCCCAGCACCCAACTGCGGAGGCAAAGGCCCGTCCTCCCTCACCCCTCCCGGTAGCTTCTCCAGGGCCACCACCGGAAACCGGGCGCCAGTATCCACACTTTTAGGCGGACCCTGACCGCGGCGCGCCCTCGGAGGTTTCTGAGGCCGCCGCTGAGGAAGAGGGGTCGCCTCCGCCGCTAACCGCACCGAGCGCCGCACAGGAAGCCCTGCCTCCACAGGCATGCCCTCATCCGCCTCAGCCGCATCAGTAGCCAAGAAGACGAAACGGTTGACGTCCAACATGGGCTCTACCTCCAACAACGGGGAGGTCTCCCGTTTCTTCCTCTTGGACTTGCCACCCTTAGAAGAGACGGTAGTCCATTCCTCAGGCGGCACCACCCGCAACCCCCTATCCTGTTGTGCAACAACTACCTCCACCACATCAACCCTCTCCTCCATCCTACCCAAATCCCCTCCCCTGGGTGGCTCCCTCGGCTCAGTGGCCTCCTCCACCTTAGGGCTCCCGGGCACCTCCTGAGGGAGAGAGACCTCCACCATCTCCTCCCTCACAGGAGCCCGAGATGGGGCGATGACATCCCCCCCCCCGGTCCATTGTGTGATGCGGAGGGGCAGCGGGCAAAGGGGTGGCCCAATTCCCCACAAAGGTTGCACCGGATGAGCAAACACCCGGCCGAGGCATGACCCCGTCCACCACAACGAGTGCAGACCTGCTCGGGACAGTTCATGCTCAAGTGACGGAATGAGCCACAGCGGTGACACTCGCGAGGTTGCCCGGGGTAATAGCACAAGATGCGATCCCGACCAAGGAAACCGGCCGAGGGCACGTGCTGCACGACGTTACCCACCTCACGTAAACGGATCCTACCCTTCCACGACCCGTCCCACACCCCTAGGGGCCCAGCGCCCTTAACCAGGGGTGCGAGAAGCACCGCATGACGCGACAGCCAAAACTGAATGTCCTGCCCTGGGAGCGACTCATTCCGGGATAGGATGGTCACAGGTACCGCCCCCTGGCGAGAGACAGGTACAACGCGAAAGTTGACCCACCCCCCCTGCCCCCTCTGCTGCTGGTATTTGTCCCAGAAGACCTCCAGCCCCCTTCTCAGCATGAAGCTAACATCGTATTCCACGCTGTTGCTCATGTGGATGAAGGCATACAAGTCCCCTGGGAGGAACCCCAGCCCAAGGACCATCCTCAGGACCTCTTCCCTGGCCGGAGGGGGCCCCTCCCCGGCCCACCGGATCTGCGCCACGTTGCGACGCCTGGTCTCACCCCCCGCTCCGCGCAATCCTCCCCCACCCCCCTCTCCCCCAAAAGAACCTCGCCGAGGAGGAGCTCCCCCACCCCCTCCCACAGGAGCAGACCTCGCAGGCCCCCTGAGGGCCTCCGCAAATGACCGAGAGGGCCCCGCCGGAGCAACAGCGGGACCCCCTACCGACTGCTGCGATCCCGAAGCCCGGGGGCCCGGCTTCTGGGAAGACCCCTGTGAACCGGTATCGGTGGGACTGGGGACCACCAATGCCGTTGGTACGGAGGCAGGAAGACATACCAACCCCCCTTCCGGTGATCCTCCACCCATCCCCCCCCTCCCCAAGGCGCCCTGTCGGGACTCCAGGAGCTGTTCGATATGGACGGCCCGAGCCGCCCCCTCCCGACCGTCCTGGCTTCCCAGAGCCTCCAACAGGGCAGTCTGGAGCTCCTCCTCGGTGAGCCCCTCCAGGCCCTCAATCCCCCCAGCATCCCCGACCCCCCCTCCGAACTCCAAGGCCGTAACCCGGGTCTCCCCCACCACCACAGGGAGGATGTTGTTTCCACCCCCTCCCCCACACACATCCGCACCTACCTCCCTGGGGCGATCACCCACCATCCTGGCCCCCCCAGCCTCCTCCAGTCCTACAATCCCTCCAGGAGCCTCCCCCGTCCCACTACCCCAAGCCTCCGAAGGCCGTGCTGGCGGAGCCTCACTCCCCTCCGCTGTGAAAGCAGGGTCCGGATGCTGCTGTAAAACCCCATCTGCCCCGTGCAGCGCAACACTACCTGACAACCCCCCATCCACTGGGTCCCCTGGGGCCCCAGGGAGCAAGGCAAGCCCCGCCCCCCCGCCCCGCTCCCCCCCAACCACATCCCCAAGGCTTACCTTACCGCCGGTGCCCCCAGCGGACCCAGACTGCAGATTGGTCAGCCGCTCCTGGACTAGGAGAAGATGCCCGTCAGCTCGGGCTCCAGCAGGGACTTGAGTCCCGCGAGCCGAGCTACCCCTGCTACACCCCCCCATAGCAGAGGATGCAGCAAGAGCAGACCCGAAAGCCAAAGACCCCTTCAGGAACCCAGCCCTCCCTCCTGGTTGTACATCCTGCTCCCCCAGAGCAGGCACCACTGATGCCTGAGCAAGGCTGCCCTGTCCCTCAGACAAGGGAACAGGCAGCAACGAAGCTCTGCGAAACAACTCCCCCCCCTGCTCCGGAGCCAGCTGAACAGGTGGACCGGCAGTGAAAGAAACCCCGGCAGGTCTCCGAGGTTTCCCCGGTGCAGGAAACAGCAAATCCCCAGCAGAAGGGAAGTCCTCCGGTCCGTGATGCGGCTGCGGGAAATGACATCGGCGATCTTCACTCCCCCGAGGCGGAAACCCACCTCCGGAGCCTCGGGGGAGCCCGAGGGAAGGCGAAAAAGACCCCCCTTGCCCCACAGTAGCAGCAGCCACTTCCGAAAACGCCGGCGGTACACACTTCCGGGCCGACCCGGAAGTGACAGCATTCACCCACCGGCGGCCATCTTGATCTTTAGATGAGGCTTGGGGAAGCCCGGGGAAGACCTCTATGGCAGGGGAAGCCCTCTCCTGATTGGTCCCCAAGAAGCTGACGTCCGACGGAATGACGTCCCTGCCAGCATCAGCCCGGCGGCCATCTTGGGAAATCCCAGCATCGGCAGGCAGCGTCGGAGGGGCTTCGAATTGCAGCGAAACAACTCACTGAGGACAGGAAGCAGCACTGTGATCTGCCTTCGCACCATCCATAGACAGTACACTGGAAACCGCCGTTTTCACCCGCGCCACCACAGGGACAGACACATCAGCCACCGGAGGAACAGGGGAGTCGGAAACCACTCCCCCCTTAGACGCCAAAGCGCCATCTTGGCAGAAAGACTGCTGCAGGGATGGCAACAGAAAACCAGCAATTGCAGACTCAATTTTCTGGCCCCGGGACACCTGGACCTTCCTCCGGTAAGAGGGATCATTTGTTGCAAGGGTAGGGGAAGCCCATAAAGCCGACATCCTACGACCAGTCGCCTGCCCAGGAGCCTGGAACTCCAAAGGGGAATAATGAGCCCTAGCCTGCTTGCCCACCCCCGAGGGCCCCCCCCGGACTGCGGCACCCATGGCGGCCCAGCGGTCTTGGTTCTGGTATACCTCCGTGAGGGACCCACATCCTTGAGCTCTCAGGTAAGCCACCAAACGGTGCTTACCCTTAAGGGCCCGCTTCACGGATCGTACTTTCTGGCAGTACGGCAGCCAGCCCTCCCCAGGCACCAGGGCCTGCATGCTCTCGAGGTGGGAGAGCTGGGCCTGCAACAGGGTGGCCTCCTCCTGGAGACCCTGAAGCATCCGAACCGCAGCCACCATTTCCTCCGGAGCCCTCGCGGGCCTCGGGAAAGGCGGTGGGCCCATCCCCTCCGCCTCATCCTCACTAGAGGAGGTAGAGGCCTCCTCCAGGACCCGAGGCGGAAGGGGAATCCCACCACCACCACTATTGCTGCCCCGGCGGCTCGGAACGGAGCCCCAGGGCCCCTCCCGGGCCTCCCCCTGCCACCACCCGGCCTCCACGCTCTTACCTGCCGGGCCAAGCGGGCCCTCTCCAGGGGGCAGCTGGCCTAGCCCCCTGGGCGTGTGGGTCCCTCCCCAATAGCCCGCCGCAGTCCTACCTGGAAACCCAGGGGCCCCCTCCTGGGGCAACGATCCCATTCCAGAGCCAAGCTCCGAAACGACAGGCAGGGGCCCACCAGGCTTGGCAGGCCCCTGGGCCTGAGCCGCTCCCGCCGGAGGCGGCCCAGGACACGACATCCTGGCTCAGTCAAGCAGGCAGGGCCCTACTCCCCAGCAGGAGCTCCAGCAGCACCTACCTCCCTCACAGCCACGAACAGGAAACAGGAAACAGGAAGTCAGGATGGGGGATGGACCCCTGCAGTGAGGCCTGCAGCATCTTGGGGATATAGTTGAGCCTTATAATGGTAGACAGGGGCAGGTACCATAGCACCAGGATGGGGGATGGACCCCTGCAGTGAGGCCTGCAGCATCCTGGGGATATAGTTAAGCCCTATAATGGTAGACAGGGCAAGTACCATAGCACCAGGATGGGGAATGGACCCCTGTAGTGAGGCCTGCAGCATCCTGGGGATATAGTTGATCCCTATAATGGTAGACAGGGCCAGGTACCATAGCACCAGGATGGGGGATGGACCCCTATAGTGAGGCCTGCAGCATCCTGGGGATATGGCTGACCTTTATAATCCTAGACAAGGGCAGGTGACATAACCCCTGTGTGACTATTGGGCCTCCGTGGTGGGCCTGTGGCATCCTGGGGATAGGGCACATCACTGACACTGCAACAGCGCCACATACCTTAGCATTGTAATGGGTAAACCATCTCTGTGATGGTTTCAGCTACCCCTTGATGGGATGGGTGGATCTGTTATGGGGGGGGCATACAGTACTCCCATCTGGACACACCAACACCTGAATTTTCCTGGCAGTGCGTGGCTGATAAGTGGTTTGGTTACAGGGTGTTATCTTTAACGTCCTAGGTTGGGGTGCCTGTCCCCATGCATTTACCTCATGTGGGTAGTCGGAGCCTCTATTAAACCTCCTGGTGAGGTGCACCCAGACCCTCCTGACCCTACCGAGATTCTACCTCCATGATGAGCCAGGGAAGAGGCGCTCCTGGTGGAGGCAGATGAGCTCAGCCAGAAGGTAGAGGTCTGCCTGAGTAAATGCTGGCTTCCTAGACATGGCAGCCATTTTCTCGGTATTATGTATATGACGCAGTGAAACATGTCTGCGCAGTGCGCATTTCACGCCGTGCATGTGTAGGTCCGTGCGTAGGTCCATGCGTAGGTCTGCATGTTACGCACACATGTTACGCATGCGCTGACGCACATACATATGCATGCGCGTGCTCCTCCTTTGCAACGTACATTGCTATGCATTGATGGTCTATTCCAGGGGTGGGCAAACTTGGTCCTGGAGGGCCGCAGGCCAGTCAGGTTTTCGGGATATCTCTAATGAATATGCATGAGATATATATGCATTAGAGATATCCTGCCAACCTGACTGGTTTGTGGCCCTCCAGGGCTGGATCTGGAGACCCCTGCCTTGCACCTCTGTCATTTAAGATTGTGAGTGGACAAGGTGCAGATGTCCAAGACATCAAAAAGTTTAGATAGAATTTGTCACAGTCCTCCTCACTTCTCACCACCACCAAAAAATCGAGGAGGAATGTGACACATTCTATATACCCTTTCAATGTCTAGGACATCTGTACCTTGCCCACTCATGATCTTAAATGACAGAGGTGTAAGGCAGGGGTCTCCAAATCCAGCCCTGGAGGGCCACAAACAGTCAGGTTGGCAGGATATCTCTAATGCATATATATCTCATGCATGTTCATTAGGGATATCCCAAAAACCTGACTGGTCTGCGGCCCTCCAGGACCGGAGGTGCCCACCCCTGGTCTATTCACTCTTGTTGATGGTATCCCTTCCTAAATCTGTGTACAGCTGATCTTTGGTTTCTGACATGCCCAATCCCCATCCCCCTAACCCCATCTCTGTCCCATTCACATATGCCCTTCTGGGGTTTGGACACGCAAGGCATTGCACTCTGATCTATTGCTTAACCACTGCACTACATATCTGACATTGTAGTGAGCCATCATCTTGTGGGCAGTTGGGAGTGACGTTACAGGGTGTCAGACATTGGGGGGACGCATTAGGCAATCTAACCCATGGACACAGTTTTGAGGATCATTGTACGGACCAGTGGGCTATACCTCTATGACCTGCTGAACAGCAGTGCCTTGGTACAGAGGGACTGTAGATCACCACATAGCCATCTGCTCTGTGTCAGGTTTGATTAATTGCACCTGCACCCATGATGCATTGGTAGGACAACTATGTGGGGACCTGGACATTCCAGGTTCACTGTTACATCAGGGTGATACTGCCCTCTCACCATGACATGCTTTCGCCGCCATGTCCATGCAGATGTGGGTTGAAGCCTAACGTGTACCGGACATTGATGCACTCGCTGTGCAGATGCAGCCAGGCCAATTTGCATGATGTGCCCTCTACCCACAATACCTTGGTCCTCATTATGCAAATTTGCAGGCTCATGCTGGTAGCCATTGCACACTGTTGCCAAGAGGGGGAGGGGGAAGTCAGCAGGCACGGGACTATGGATGGACATCTACACACACACTCCTACTGCAGCACTGTGCAATAGTTGGGGTGTTTGGCAACCCCAGCTGCCACACTGCCAAAATTACTGGAAAGAGTAGGTGATAGCAGGGGTGCTGTGATGCTACCTGCAATTCCGTTCAGGGGACAGCAGCCTGCCTGTGCAGCAAGATTTGCATGGTGGGACCAGAGTGGGTGGTGGTTGTTCCTACCCCTGTTGACTGCTGCTATGGTGAGTACACGATTTTAGGTTGTATATGCTTCATAGCGTAATGTGTTTGGATATGTTATTTGGATTCAAACTGCTGGAACCGGTACGTGTGACCCTCTGCTCCTGGGCATTGCCTGGGTGTACTGCACCATGGTGTTGCCACGGCGTCCCAGCATTCCCCCCATACTACCTTTACCTCTCTTCAGCCAGACATTTCCTGTTTTTCTGTTGCATCTATGTATTACGGCAAAAGTTTGTGCTATGTCCTGCAGTGTTTGTGACAGGGACCTGAACCTATGAGCCTCTGATCTGAGTCACACTGTCTGTGTGTAGTGCACCACAGTGGGGCCACAGGTACCCTGCCCTCCCTGGGCCATACCTTAACGTGTCCTCAGCAAGACATTTCCATTTTCTTATCCACATTTTCTGTTATATCTAGGTGGCAAGGAAAATGTTTGTGATGTGGTCAGCAGCTGGGACCTGAACCTATGAGCCTCTGATCTGAGTCACACTGCCTGTGTGTACTGCACCACAGTGGGGCCACATGTACCCTGCCCTCGCTGGGCCATACCTTAACGTGTCCTCAGCAAGACATTTCCATTTTTTTAATCCACATTTTCTGTTGTATCTAGGTGACGAGGAAAATGTTTGTGATGTGGTCAGCAGCTGGGACCTGAACCTATGAGCCTCTGATCTGAGTCACACTGCCTGTGTGTACTGCACCACAGTGGGGCCACAGGTACCCTGCCTTCCCTGGGCCATACCTTGACATCTCCTTTGGGAAACTTTTTCTGTTTTTAATGCACACCACGTACTGGTCCAGGGCATGGGCTGGGTCCACTGCAGACAGGTGGCACTGACCCCTCCGGCATGGGAACCCCACCCCATGCTGTGCTAACATAAGAATATGATGATGGTTCTTGCTGTGCGCCCCCCCCCCCCCCGGGCCATCCACTGTGCAGGTGGCAGGTGCCTATAGTTCAGCGTTTGGGGTGGGCAGGCATACATGGACAGTCCCACACCTACCCCCCATCAGCACCTGGCAACATTCTGTACCTTGGACATGGTGGTGGGATGGGTTTGGGGGCATCCTGTCGCTGTCCTAGCAACTATTGGCTAGTGTGGACAGGTTATTTGTCTGTTGTGTTTGTCCTTTCTCAGATGCTGTATTTTGTACTTCCAGTTTCTATGTTCCTATGTGCCGCCTAGGCGCCCGCCTGGTCCGCCCTGTGCCCCAGCTGCCCATGCTACATGTCCTGCCTGCGGCCCCCTATGCCCCATTTGTACCATTGCCATAGTGGCCATTCATACTTTGACACTATGGTATTGCTGCAAATGGAGCACTACTATCACATTTCTTGGGCTCCCTGCCTAGGCTGTACATTGCTGACACTTAATTGGTTTCTCTCCCCCTCAAATGTGCATCTAATGGCAGGTTTTCATTCGCGGTAGGATTCAGCCCTTCAGTTCAGCGCGTTAGTGTGAAAGGAGCCTCTCCCCGCCCACTCTCCGCCCATTGACCCCTTCTCTCCGCCCTCTCTCCACCTTCTGCGGTGTTTACCGCGGCTGGGGACGTTAACGCTCGTTAAGTAACATTAACGCGTGTTAATGTTACATAGCGCGCGTTATGTAATGTTACTGATCGTTAATGTTACATAACGCGCGGTATGTAACAACGCAGTTTAGTAAACATACCCCTTTGTGTTTGTTATTCAGATTGGACTGTGATATAGGCTGTCAGGTGTGTTGGGTCCTTAGATCATCTCCATCTATGTTCAAGACACCTAAGCTTGCACTTGAGCTGCTTGAGGTCCTGGGAGAACCATGGAACTTGGTGTGTGCTCTTTACTGAAGATGTTGGATGGGGTGCAGTGACATATGCTGATATGTTGTTATTCCATTGCCCTATGAGGGTTTCTACCATTTTGCCCAGTACTGACTTCAGGATCACCAGTCTGTAGTTTCCCAGATCATCCCTGGAATCCTTTTAAAAAGTGGCATTGCATTGGCCATTATCCAATCCTCAGGTACTACAGATGATTTTAATGATAGTTCACAGATTACTAATAATAGGTCTACAATCTCATATTTCAGTTCTTTCAACAACTTTGGATGTATACCATCTGGTTCAGGTAATTTACTTTACTTCAGTTTATCAAATAGTTGTAATACATCTTCCCAGTTTAACAATGTTTCTTTCAGTTCTTCTGATGCATCAGCTTTAAATACCATTTCAGGCAGAGCTAACCTCCCTACATTTCCAGTAAAAACCAAAGCAAATAATTTAGTCTCTCCACTATAGCTTTGTCCTCCCTTAACGCCCCTTTTACCCCTCTATCAGTTAATAGTCCAAATGACTCTTTCACAAGTTTTGTGCTATGAATGTATTTGAAAAAAAGATTTTATTATACATTTTTGCCTTCTCAATATTTTGTATCTAACTTGGCAGTGCTTACATTGTTTCCTGTTTTTGTCATTTAGCTCCTTTTTCCATTTCCATAAAGATGCTTTTTGGCTAAAGCAGTCTCTCTGACCTCATCTTTGGAAGTTGTTTGGACTTCCTTCCACTTTTCTTAAAGTGTGAAATATATTAGGTCTGTGCTTCTAAGATAGTATTTTTAAACAATATTCATGCTTGATGCACATTTTTAGCCTTTGCATCTGTTCTTTTTAGTTTTTTCTTAACTATTTTCCTCATTTTATCATAGTCTCCCTTTTGAAAGTTAAAAGGTAGTACTGTGGATTTCCTTGCTGTCCTCCCTACATTTATTAAAACCAATTCAATCATGCTATGATCAATATTGCCAAGTAGCCCCAACAGCCTTATCTCTTGCACCAGATCCTGTTTTCCACTAAAGACTAGGTCCAAAATAGCTTCCCCTTTTGTCAGTTCATGAACCAGCTGCTCCAAGAGGCAGTCATTTATTTCATCTAGAAACTTTATCTCCCTAGCATGTCCAGCTGTGACATTGACCCAGTCGATACTGGGATAATTGATAATTAATAATCACCCATTATTACTGTGTTCTAACTTGTTAGCTTCCCTGATTTATTTTAGCATTTCATCATCCATCTGTTCATTCTGGCCAGAACTGTGATACACCTCCACTGTCATTACCTTCTCCTTTTTATACAGAATTTCTATCCATATTCTACAGTGTATTTTGTTTGCAAAACTTTAATCCTATGTACCTCAATGCCCTCTTTAACATAGAGTGCAACCCCTCCACTAATTTGATCTACCCTATCACTGTGATATAGTTTGTACCCAGGTATCACAGTGTCCTATTGGTTGTCCTCCTTCCACCAGGTCTCTGAGATTCCAATTATATCTAATGTTTCATTTAGTGCTATATATTCTAAATGGAAGGTTAGATATAATTTGCATCTCAGAGACATGCTGGAAGGAGGACAACCAATGGGACACTGTGATACTTGGGTGCAAACTATATAACAACAATAGGGTAGATAACAAAGGGGTATGTTTACTAAACCTTCTTAATGTGTGCCCGGCGTTAGTGTGCAGGCTGCCATATAAGGAGTGGGCGGTCCGGTCAAAAAGTAACAAGCGCACGTTAACGCGCGCTAATGTGCATAGCGCACAATATCACATGGAAAGGGAGCAGCGTGCGTCAATGCGCGTAAAGCCTAAGTAGGCGCGCTGAGCTGCAAATGTAGCAATAGAGGTGTAGTACAATGGTTAGTACACTAACTGATGCTACAGGGGTCCTGAGTTCAATTCCCAAGTGGACCAGCTGAATAATAATACTTTTACCCAGTGCTGTCTGAGGCATGTGCCAGTTTTATTTAAATCTGTGCTGCCAGCAAACACACCCTCAAAGTGCCATAACATAAGGTGCCGCATAAGGCACTCCAGAGGGCATATCATAAAGTGCACTGTCTGCCAAGGCACCCTATAATGTTGCCCATGGGGAGCCTTATAAGGCACTGTATAGGGTGTTGTATATGGTGCCCTATGAGGCACCGCAAGGTTACAGCACTGTCTCTGATGGCAGCACTGCGCATGTTAAAGCATGGAAATCCTAAGTAGGCGCGCTGAGCTACAAACATAGCAATAGAGGTGTAGTACAATGGTTAGTACACTGACTGATGCTACAGGGGTCCTGAGTTTGTTTCCCAAGTGGGCCAGATGAATAATAATACTTTTTCCCAGTGCTGTCTGAGGCATGTGCCAGTTTTATTTAAATCTGTGCTGCCAGCAAACACACCCTCAAAGTGCCGTAACCTAAGGTGCCACAGCAGGCACCCTATGAGGAACTCCAGAGGACACATTATAAGGTGCACTGTCCACCAAGGCACCTTATAATGTTCCCTATGGGGCGCCCTATGGAGCGCTGTCGAGGGTGCCTTATGAGGGACCTTCAGGCTACAGCACTGAGGGTGTTTTTGCTGGCCGCACTAATCTAACTTTAAAAAACGAACTGCCTCAGACAGCCCTATCAACTAACCCCACTGTGGGATCACACCCATAACCTCTGCCCCACAGACAGTGATGTAACCAGTGGGCTACAGCTGTATGGCTACACCCGGGCACCTGGCTGTCTACAGAGGGACTGCAGGTCTCCACACCAACTGCTGTGGTTATCAGGTTAGGGTTAACCCACCCATACCCATGATACATTGCACATGCATATCAGCAGTCCACAGATGATCGCAGGATGGGGTATGCACCCTCACAGCACCTCGGCCAGGTTGGGGGTACTGACTGTGTGCACCCCCACAGCACCTCAGCCTGGTAGGGGGTACTGACCATGTGTGTTACTGGCACAGAGTGGCTACAGACTATCACATTGTGTGGGTACTGTGCCCACCCTGAGGGTGAGGTGGGGCACCCAGCATCATGTCCACAGCACCAGACATAGCTGAGATAGGCTATGTTGCAGGTCGCCGTCAGTGACAGTGTGTGATAGGTAGTCCTTGCAGACACACCTCAGAATACACTTCCATCCATATTTCCTTCCCAGTCACATCTAGCCCTTGTGGACTATGATGCACCCAGAATAGTGCATATTCTGTGTGAGTGCCATGGTCAGATTGGTTATTTGATGGGGGGCGGGGTGCCTGTATGGACCCATTGGCAGATTATGTAGTACCACCCGACCTGCTCTCTGGGGTTCAGGATCTCCCACCAACAGATCAACAGTCCTGCAATGGTGGCAGTAGAGGGGACCATCTACCTTGAGGTCAGTCCTGTATGCAGCCATACAGCAACAGGAGACAGACAGTAGGGCTAGAACTCAAGCTGCCCCTTCACCACTATCTGACATTCTCCAGCAGCAAGCACAGTGAGTCCCCAGCCCCTGCACAGTATCCCAGCCATACATATGCTAACTGCAAACAATGTGCTAGCTAGTCCATAGTGCATATTACTGGGGAAGATGCATGCACCCAAAACTGGGATGTGAGCACACCCACCAAGCAAATAGGTCAGTGATTAGGGCCCAAAACAAGAAACCCATACATGTCACTTAGATATAATACTATGTAGCACTATGGGGGAACCTAGCCATGCCATGGTCACTGCTCAGTCAGGGTGGGAGTGACCTTCCAGCAGGACATGCTGTGGCCACCCTGTCCATGCAGGTGGCAGCCAGACACTACAATGTCCCAACCATTGCCCTGAGCCCTGTGCTGATGCATCCTGCCCAGGCCGCCCTGTCCAGGCTATACCCACAGTACCTTGCTCCTCATTATGCACATAGGCAAGCTAACACTGGACACAGTGCAAACGGTGTGGGCGACCACTACACACTGGATGGACATACACACACTCCCACACCTATGCCAGCACTGTGCAAACAGAGTCTCTTGGCAGGCCTGGCCACCTCGCCAGTCCTGGGCACAGCACCAGCATGGCTATGGTACACAATACTGTTGGGGTCACTCCTCAGGGTGGTAAACACTGTCAAACACCAGACCTGATACACACTCCGCAGACATCAGAGAGGTTGATATGATACAGCTAAAGAGCAGATTGTGCTTAACTTAGGGATTGCTATCTGCCAGTAATCATAGCAACCTTTTGATATATGTGTACCATATCCCCAGGTTTAGGGTGGCATTGCTACGGTATGCAGGGGCTAGTATTTGGGGCTTCACACAGGGCCCACCATCCTGCCTCTACAGGTGGCTTTGGATGATGGAGCCTGTGGGTGCAGGTGTGTCTGCTCCTGTTGGCCGCTGCTCTGAGAAGAGGTTCCCAACTCCAGTCATGGTGGGCCACACACTATTTGGGTTTTCATGCTGTCCCTCATGTATATGCATGAGATACATCTGCATACCATGGGGGCGGCACATGGAAATGCAGCACAGGCATCTTTTTTTTTTAATTCTTTATTTTCGTTTTACAACAACAAAGGAAAGGAAGACATACAGCTAAAAGACAAATACATACATGGAATATGATACATACACCAAAGTAAACCCCTGCCACCCCCCTCCCCCCTGCTTCTTCTCTAGGAAACTGAAGCAGTCTCGAGGCGGGCGTGTACTGACATTATTGTGTTACAAAACCTAACAGCGATCTGAAACATGATGAGTGTACATTAAACAGACATGTCAAAGCAATGAGCAGATTGTACATGATCTTTGAGCATCTGCCATTTAGACAAGCGAGAATAAATTTTGGGTATGGAAAATAGCTCTCCGAGATATCTGCTCATATTTACTATATAAGCAGACAAGGTTCCACTATTCATTGACAGTAAGTCGAGAGCTATCCTTCCAAGTCCTCGTGGTTAAACATATGGCTATACCCAGCATGAAATCAGGAGAAAGCGACCCTTCTTAGGAAGAGAGGGGACCTCCGTCACTGAGCGGAGTCCCACAGTCTTCCAAGAAAGAGGCTCGTGAAGGTGTAAGGTAAATGGAATACGACCCCAGACCCGCCCCCAGTAAACCTGTAGTTAAGGACATTCATAAAGAACATGAGCGAGGGTCCTACATCAGTATAGCAAGACCTACACTGATCCCTGGCAGTTGTGTTCCATTTGGCTATTTTCCTGGAATATAAGAACATCTATGTGCAAAAGGAAAAGAGTTTGGGTAACTGAGGCAGACCGGGAAACCCGCACTATTTTGCTCCAGAAAACGCTCTAATGCACAGGGGTTAAAGTGGTTTGCGGTTAGCGATCCCAGGCTTGTTGGACTATACAAGTGACAGTATCTGTACCCTGACATAATGGTTATAAAAGTTAGAGGCTACCCCATGTGTTCTACTAATAGAGTGAATTAGTTCTAATAGCCCGTCCTTAGTAGGGACAGAGGGCGGCATGATTGGAGCACTTTTGAGGCAGCATGGAAGCTGCATCAATTGAAAGTAATGTTTCGCTGGTAACGCAAATTCCCTGTATAAATCAGAAAAGGTTTTCCAACGAGCTGCAGAGAAGAGCTGTTGGGGTGTCCAGATCCCCCTGGAGTACCAGGGTCTGGAAGTAATCATACATGACTGCTCGAATTTCTAACCGGAACTCTGGCTGAGTTAATAGGGCTCTATCAAAGAACCAGGCCCCCGGATTCCCTTGGAGTGCAGTAGTATGTTATTGAAAAGAAATAGCAGCATGATCTGAAATATGCTGAGAGTGAATCTTTGCAGCGTCCACCTGAGGAACCAACAGTTTTGATATCAGAAAGAAATCGATGCGAAACTGGGATTTGTGAGGGGAAGTGAAGAAGGTAAAGTCAAGCTCATTGGGGTGTAGTAACTTCCATAGATCGACTAGAACAATATCTGTATTCACAGAGATTAGCGCGATGTGACTCTTGGGGGGACCACTTGTCCTAGGCGGCTATTTGTCAATCAGGGGATCAAGAATTAAATTGAAATCCCCCCCAATATCAATGAAGTAGTAGCAGAGGCCTGCGCAACCTGAGCAATAGTAGCAAAAGGGCAGGGTCATCTACATTAGGAGCATAAAGGCATATACATGTAACTTTAAAGTTACCTATCTTGAGGTGAACTCGGGACCATCTAACCGCTGTATGTGAGCGAGTCGCAATAAAAGTAGCGTGCAGAGAGTTCCTATCCAATATGGCAACCCCACATTCCCTAGAAACGGCTGGGGAATAGGCGGCCACCATGTAAGGTTTAATATTGAGTTTGAGAGTTTCCTTCGAATTGAAATGTGTTTCTTGGAGGAAAATCAGGTCCGCAGCGTCATGACTTAAATAACTTAGGATTTTCCTCCGTTATATCGGATTATTGATTCATTGTACGTTCAATGAGAAAATCTTACATGGTGCCATCAATCAATAACAGACATTTTAGGTAAGAGCGCTTGAAAACTTACAACATAATCAAAATCTGTACAATAATGACATAAGCACCAAGTATGCTGGCCAATACACCCAAATTGAAAAGTATGTACCAAAGTAACCTAGAGAAGAAGCAAAACCCCCAATGAATATGGCGACCAGATGTCTGCGGGAGGAGGCCCTAGAGAGGAAGATAGAAACATAATAAAAGAAAAGAAACACCAGAGTCCATAAGTAACACTGTCTCTGATACTCGTCGAGGCTACTATGGGTAGATGGAGTCGGGTCCCAGATATCTTCAAAATAAGGCAACAAACCGCCCTCGACAGACTCTTCGCTGAATCGCGGTAAATCCAATATGGCAGGCACAGCGGATATGAGAGTACTGATAGGAATATTCTGGAAGTCAGCGCATCAAGTCGGCTTCTTTAGAGTCCAAAAACTCCGCTAGTAGATCAGGGTCCTCAAATGTTCTTGTCTGATTGTGAAGCGTGACTCGGAGTTTGGCCGGGTACATCAGGCCATAGCGTGCTTGTAGTTGTTGAAGCCTCGGCCGAAATTCCAGAAAGCGCTTTCGGCGGTCGACCGTGGGTTTAGCCAAGTCAGGATAGAAGGAGACCTTGTGGCTCTCAAACTCCATATGGCCCTTTGCCCGGGAGGCACTGAGAATTTGTTCCACATGTTGATATCTCAAAAGTCGAAAGATGATAGGCCGCGGGGTCTTCCTGTTGAGCGTGATGTTTGTGGGTACACGATGAGCGCGATCGATCTCCAATTCTTTAGTAAAGGTGATTTGGAGCAGGGAAGGGAGGATTTTACCTAAAAACTCCTTCATGTCTCCCAATTCCGCTCCCTCCGGTATGCCCACGAGTCGTAGATTGTTGCGGCGCGCTCTATTATTGCCATCTTCCACTTCTTTCTGCAAGGCCCGCACCTGACGTTCAACTTTGTCGAGTTTGGACAGCCGGACCGCATGGGAGTCTAATATACTCTCCATTTTGTCCTGACGCGAAGAGAGCCCCTCCAGCCTACCTTGCAGTACACCAAGATCTTCCCTCAGCGCTCGAAGTGCTTCACCGTTTGATTGCACGAGGTCCTTGACCCCTCTAATTTCTGCGAGGATTTCCTGCTGCATTTCGGGGCCCTCGCGCAAAGCCAGTCCCTTCTGCGGGGACGGGGGTTCAGTTTTGGAGCGTTTACCGTGAGAAGCCGCTGGAGATCCAAATTCCAGGCGCGTGGGTTTGGTCCCCGCCATCTCACCAATGCGCCCCGGCAAGATCAGAGCAGAAATTCAAGTATGTCCGGTGTTAATTCAGGATTCTGAGTAGGCCTCTCGGGAGCCTCAGCGTTATGCAACCATCCCGCTGGACATCGGGCTCCGCCCCCCTCGCAGCACAGGCATCTTTATTGGTGACAGCATGACACCTGCATGGTGTGTGGCCCTCCAGGACTGCATTTGGGTGACTCTGCTCTAGGTAATGCGCCTGTTTATGGTGTCTGTGCTCTGTAGGGTAAAATATGGGTGTTTGACGAATGGTTCTGTTCTCTACACTAAATGTTCAGTCTTTACCTCCACGATTTAGTACTGGGTTGACAGAAGCCACAGCTGGGGCTTGAACCTGTGACCTTCTGCTCTTCAACACACTGTCTGTGTGTGCTGCACCACACTGTGGCCGCAGAGACAATGCATTCCCTAGAGATGCCATGACTGTTTGTCAGACTGAGCCTGTCTGTAGCGGTGCACGGCACCCACCTGAAAAGGGCTAGGCCACGGTCTGCTGTGGGCAGCAGCCATTGCCCCCTCCACCACCAGTACCCCTCCGCCACCATGCTGACATGCCATTCTGCTGGTGGTGCTGCTGGTGCGCTGTTTTGGGCCATCCAGTGTGCGGGTAGGCAGCTGCCTATGGTGCGGGTTCTGGGGTAGGGGTGCCTGCATAGGTGTCCATGCTTCCCCCTAGCACCGCCTGCCACTGTTCTGTGCCCTTGGGGGTCCATACTGGGTACTATCCCCTATGACACTGTGGGAAGCACACTCGTGCCCATGCTGGGCCCTCATCAGTTGCTGTCTGGCTGCTGTACTGTTTCAGCATTCCTATGGGCCACCTAGGCATCACCCTAGTCCGCACTGTGGCCCAGCTGCAGTACAGCATGTGCCGTCTGCAGCCCTCTGTGTCCCCTTTCCCAGCATCTGTCCAGTTGCCCATTCCGACATGCCTGCCCTGCTGTTGTGGCACATGTGCATGCCATAGGAAACCTGTCTAATGGAGAGGGAAACCCTGATGAGTGCAATTGCACTGTGGGATCAGTCACCTTGTATGGGGACGGAGCGTAGACCCTTCGAAAATTCATATCTTTTTTATGGAGCTTTCTCGGGAGTGCTTTTTGATGTTTCTCATTAATATCACTATTACCCAGCTTGGTTATGTTTTTTTTTTATTTTGTTGGGGTCATTTTCACTGTTTATTTGCACTTTTGTTCCGTGCACATGTATCACACTTATCACTTTTTTGTAGGTTTACCTGGTTTTGCTGTACATTGCAGACAGAAATGGTTTCTTTTCCCTTTAAATCAGCTCTAACGCCAGGGTTTCACTGGCGTTAGTTTTGAGCCTCGGATTTCACATCTTTAGTGTGCGGGGAGCCTCTCCCCTCCCACTCTCCACCCATTGACCCCTTCTCTCCGCCCCTGGGGAGCCTTTCTCCGCCTTCAGTGCTTGTTTGTGCCTCTGCGCGCGTTAGCGCGTGCTAAGGTACCTCTGTGCCCGCTAAAGCGCCATTAACACGCGTTAAGGTACCTTAGCATGTGGTAACGTCACAGAGCACACATTAAGAAGGTTTAGTAAACATGCCCCAAAGTGTAGGATACAGTGACAATTACACAGATCCTGTCTGATTTTGGTTAGTCTGCAATTGTCATTAATTTACAGTGAAAAGGATAGGTAAGGAAACAGTGCTCCTCTGCGTTTCAATGTTTTATGTCTGCTAATGGGTTAGGAAACCAATATTTCTGTTCAGTCATTTTTGTCAGTGTTGAAATACTTAGGGGTATGTTTACTAAACCTTCTTAATGTGCGCCCAGTGTTAGTGTGCAGGATGCCATATAAGGAGTTGGCGTTTCAATCTAAAGTAGCAAAATGGGATTAGCGCGCGATAACGCGTGCTGCTGCGCACATTATTGTGCAAAGCGCCGCTAAGCGTGTTACCGCGCAGTAATCTTAAGTAGGTGCACAGATTTCCAAGCATAGAAACAGAACTGTAGTGCAATGGTTAATACACTGACTGATAATACAGGGTTCATGAGTTCGATCCCCCAGTGTGCTTAATACATAAGGCTGGCTGAGACATCAGCATTGACAAGTAAGTATGGTTTCCTGAGGCATTTTATTTGTATTTTAATTATTGCTGCCAGCAAACACACCCTCACGTGCCGTAACCTAAGGTGCCGCATAAGGCACTTTATAAGGCACTCCATAGGGCACATTATAAAGTGCACTGTCTGCCACGGCACCCTATAATGTCCCCTATAGGGCACCCTATAAGGCGCTCCATAGGACACCTTATAAGGCACCTTATACAGACTGTAACCATAAAGTGCCTCAGAAGGCGCTTTATAGGGTGCCCTATAAGGTGCCTTATAGGGAGCCTTCTGAGGCACCTTATGGTTACAGTACCCTGAGGGTGTTTTGCTGGCAGCACTAATGCACATTAAAAATAGACAATCGATATTGAAACATACTGAGCTCTCACTATCGGGGGCAACGATCCTGCAGGCATCTGAAGCACTTCTAAAAAAAACTTACGGACCAAGTCAATGGAATCTAACAGAGGTGACCGAGGAAAGTTCAGGAATCTAAGATTATTCCTTCGAAGCTGATTGTCCAAATACTCCATTTTCCTCGCCTGAAATCAGCTGGGGAAACCTGCTGGTAGTGGCCCCCCTCATATGGATCTTTCTGATTTCTTGGAGAGCTCACTTGAGGTGGTCACTAGCAGGGCTACTCTATTGGTAAAGTTTGCTTTCGAGTCTGATCGGAATACTGTGTTGCAATTGTATTTCTGTCATATTTGAGATGCTATGTTTTTGGGTTCAAGAATATCAATATTTCCCGATTTAGCAAGGGAAACACAGAAAAGGCGAAAAGCGTTCCTGGAGTTGCGCCAGAGGACGCTCGCTTTGAGTGCGCAATTTAAACTTAGATATCCTTGTAAATGTGTTATTTGTTTTCAATCTAAGCAATACTTGTTTTTTGAACCCAAGCAACTTTTGTCTTTTCTTTTAAGTAAGGAGGGGCTTGGATCTGAGGGGCCTTCTACACCGGCTGCCATATAATAATAATCACGCTCCTATAATGTTATAATTGTGTTAGGTGATTAACCTTAGAATTAATTTCTTTTTTCTTGGATCCTTCGTGGGGGAATATTGGGGTCTATACCAAGTTTTGTTTATATTTCTATAGGGCTGCTTTGCGGTTCTTATTTTTTCTATTCTTCATTGTATATGAAATTCTGATTCAGAAAGATTTTCTGGAATGTTGTAATAAAATTGATAAATATTAAATAAAAAAAAATAGACAATGCTTCGGACAGCCCTATCAAATAACCCCACTGTGGGTTTGAAGCCATGACCTCTGGCTCCACAAGCAGTGAAGTAACCAGTGGGATACAGCTCCATAGCTGCCAGCAAACCCCTGGCTGGCTGCAGAAAGACTGCACATCATCACACAAACAGTCTGCTGTGGTCACCAGGATAGGGTTAACCCAACCATACCCATGATGCATGGCACATGCAAATCAGCAGTCTACAGATGATCACAAGATGGGGTATGCACCCCCACAGCACCTCGGCCTGGTAGGGGGAACTGACCGTGTGTGGTACTGGCACAGAGTAGCTACACACTGTCACATTGTGCAGGCATGGATATGGTACGCAATACTGTTGGGGGTCACTTCCCAGGGTGGTAAACACTGTCAGACACCAGACCTGAAGCACACTCCACAGACATCAGAAAGGTTGCTATGATGGAGCTCAATCAGCAAACTGTGCTTAACGTAGGAATTGCTATCTGCCAGTAATCATAGCTACCTTTTGATAACTGTGCACCGTATTCCCAGGTTTAGGGTGGCATTGCTAAGGTATGCAAGTACTAGTATTGGGAGATGCACGCAGGGCCCAATGTCCTGCCTCTCCAGGAGGCATTGGCTAATGGAGCCTGTGGGTGTTGGTATGTCAGACCCTGTTGGTTGCTGCTTTACGGCAGAGGTTCCCAACTCCAGTCCTGGTGTGCCAAACACTGTTCGGGTTTTCATGCTGTCCCTTATGAATATGCATGAGATAAATCTGCATACCATGGGGGTGGTGCATAGATATGCAGCACAGGCATCTTTATTAGAGGCACCATGGAACCTGAATGGTGTTTGGCCCTCCAGGACTGCATTAGGTTGACTCTGCTCTAGGTAATGTGCCTGTTTATGGTGTCTGTGCTCTGTAGGGTAAAATGTAGGTGTTTTGGGCATGTTTACGTCATCTGCAATAAAGGTTCTGTCTGTATTAGCATGTTTTAGTTGTGGGTAAAAAATGGGGGCTGGTTTGGCAGGAACCACAGCTGGGACTTGAACCTATGACCTTCTGCTCCTGAACACACTGGCTGTGTGCACTGCACCACCGTATTGCCACAGAGACAGTACATTCCCCGGGGATACCATGACTTTTCATCAGACAGGGCCTGTCTGTTGCAGTGCATGGCACCCACCTACACAGGGCTAGGCCACGGTCTGCTCTGGGCAGCTGCCACTGCCCCCTCCACCACCAGTGCCCCTCTGCCAACCTGATGACATGCCCTTCTGCTGGTGGTGCAGTCTCAGGCCATCCAGTGTGCAGGTAGGCGGCTGCCTATGGTGCGGGTTCTGGGGTAGGGGTGCCTGCATAGGTGTCCACGCTTCCGCCCAGCACCGCCTGCCACTGTTCTGTGCCCTTGGGGGTAGCTACTGGGACACTGTGGGAAGCACACTCGTGCCCATGCTGGGCCCTCATCAGTTGCTGTCTGGCTGCTCTACGGTTTCAGCATTCCTATGGCCCACCTAGGCAACATTAAAACATCACTTTTGTTCTGTGCACATGTATCACACATCACTTTTTTGTAGGTTTCCCTGGTTTTGCTGTACATTGCTGACAGAAATGGTTTCTCTGCCCTTTAAATCAGCTTTAATGCCAGGTTTTCACTGGCGTTAGTTTTGAGCCTCGGATTTCACATCGTTAGTGTGCGGGGAGCCTCTCCCCTCCCACATCCAAACGTTGACCCCTTCTCTCCGCCCCTGGGGAGCCTTCCTCCGCCCTCCGGGAGCCTTTCCCTGCCTTCAGCGCTCATTTGCGCCGCTGCGCACATTAACGCGTGCTAAGGTACCTGAGCGCCTGATAAAGCGCCATTAACGCGTGTTAAGGTACCTTAACACGCAGTAACGTCACAGAGCGCAGATTAAGAAGGTTTAGTAAACATACCCCTTAATCATTTTAGTTTCAAGTGTTTTTATTTTTCATGTATGCTCCTGAAATTCACTTTCAGGACTTTAATTGTGAGGTCGTAGAAGGAGTGATATTCCTTTGAGAAGTGTTCACCAACCAGGGCGATGTTCTGGTTTGCTCTGTAATAAGCTATAGCGTGTCTGTAAAGGTTAAAGTGTGTTCTAAGTTTCTGGCTTGTTTCCCCAATATAGTTCTCCTCTTCATTTATTTTGCACTGGATCATATATACTACATTCATAGAGGAACATGAACGTGAGCCTTTTATTTTGAATATCTTTCTTATGTGGCTATCTATAGAGGCCTGTGATATGAATTACCCACATGTGCAAATTTTCCAGATGATTTGCAAGAACATTTTGAGAAATAATCACTAACTTTCTATTTGCTTATGAAATATAGCTTGCCTACAGCTCAGTTAGAAAATTTTCAGAGAAGGATGGGCAAACTAGTAAAAAGAATGGAATACCTGCTAATGAAGAAAGGCCGTACCATTTAGAGCTCTTCAGCTTGAAAAAACAATGACTGAGAGGGGATATAATTTTATAATATCAAGAATGGAGTGAAATGGTTAAATAGATATTGGGTCATTTAACCTTTCAAACAACATTAAAACAAGAGAATGCTCCATGAAACTACCAGCCAGCAGATTGAAAATAAATCATTGAAAGTATTTTTTCATGCAGCACATAATTAAACTGCAGAATCTGTTGCCAAAAGGTGTGATCAAGGCAACAAATAGAGCAGGGTTCAAGAGGTTTGGGCAAGTTTCTGAAAGAAAAGTTCATAGAAAATTATTAGCCTGTTAGATCTGGAATAATCGTTGCTTATCCCTTGAAATGAGCTAGGAGTACTTTGATCTATTGTTTGGAATTATCTTGTGATCCAGGCTGGCCACTGCCAGAGATAGGATAATGAGCTTGATATGCATTGGTCAGACTCAGTAGCATGTTACCTTTAAGTAGTTACTCCCTTCTCACTGGCCTTTCCAAAAGGTCAGTCAGATCCAAACTAGCAGCAGATAGATGATTTTCTTCAGGAGGGGTTTGCCAGGTGTTAAAAAGTAGGTCCGATTGATAGAATGGCTTCAAATGGGTCATCGGTACCTTGAAAAGGAATTTGTCAAACATGTAACACAATTAATTAATTAGCTTTTTTATTATTTAACAGGCTTTTTTTATACCACTTTATCTTTTTAGTCAAATCAGTTTACATTGTAACTTAAACTTGGTAATGTACATTAAACAGGGACATTGATAATCCAATATTATCACCATCGGATATCATTCAAAGCAATAGAAAAACAACAAAAACAGACCTATACTAAAAATTAAGGAGCATTAGGAATCCCCAATTCTATTAGTAAGAATGATGTCCAATGTTCTCTTTGAAACTGTTCTGCAAATTTTAATATTAATTGATGTTACACATTTGATTGGGAGAACAGAAGACCTGAGATCCACAAAGTCCAACCTTTTTTTGGATTTCCAACAATTGTCTCTACATAGTCTTCCCAGAAAAGGCAAAAAACATACTTTTCAGATGCCCAGATAGGACATATACTTTTATCTAAGAAAACAGAGAGATTCTCATCACGAGTTAGAGAAACCTCAACCTGAAGATGTGAACATAAACTGAGACATGATCCTTGAAATACTGTGTCTCTGTTATTGTCTGTCTCTTTTTCTGTTGGTAATCCAGTTTGTTGCAAAATCTTAATTTATTTTTTTTATTGTGAATCACCAATATCAGATCAGCCCATCACTATTTAGAAAATCCCTTCTTTTCCCTGCCCATTCTTCCTAAAGAAGACTTTTATTCAGCTCTAGAGAAGCAATTGTTTTGTTGTGGGCTTTTTTTTTTTTATTCTATGGGAAGTTACCAGCAGTCATTGAGAAACTAATAATATCCAAAGGCACACATTGAACTTTTCAGCTCGAAGATTTGATGGAAAATGGCCCAAAGGGCATGTGTCAGGCCTTATGAAGAAAGCTATCAAGTCAACTGAGACAGAGGAGCAGAGAGAAAAGTGAATTTTCTCTTTTACCTAATGTTACCCTTGAGGAAGCATGGAGGTCAGTGATGGCAGGAGCTTTAACTTCATCTAAAAGATGGATGTAAAATGGGGGCATCTGGCATGGTTCTAGTTTCACCTGAGAAGGCTGAGTGGATAATGGCAAGCACTGGTATCATCACAATGCAATTTGGATTCTTACTTTAGTGAAGGAGATCTGCTTTTGATTCCCAAGCATGGCTTTTGCTCCTTGGGCTAACTGGAGTTGTTGCAGAGACAGTATTCATCATCCCTTGAAGGAGGAAGTCTCTGCTGTCGTACAATGACACCTAGTGACCATAGTTGGGATGGACACATCCCAGGTTCTGGAAGGAACCAAAAACTGCATTCCCTGGCAGGGGACTTTCACTGCAATGCTTAGATAAAGATGGAAGGAAGGGGATAGGGTTGCCAACTGATTGGTTTTAGGCTGGCTGCTGATCCTCCTATCTAGCGTCTGCCCATGGGGTTCCCAACCCCCATGGGTAAAAGTGTGGAGACAGCCAATATCGTGGTCAGGAGAGCCGGAGGCTGAACTGGTGACTGCCTATGGGGATCCCAACCCCGAAGTCAGCAGAGGTGCTGCGATTGCAGCCAGGAGAGCCGGTGACTGCACAGTCTGCCAGAAAAAAAAGATTACTAAGGGGTATGTTTACTAAACCGTCTTAATGTGCGCCTGGCGATAGTGTGCAGGCTGCCATAAAAGGAGTGGGCGTTTCAGTCTTAAAGTAGCAAAACAGGATTATCGCGCGATAACGCACGCTGCTGCGCACATTAATGGGCTAAGCGCGTTAACGCACGGTAATCTTAAGTAGGCGCCCAGACATGCAAACACAGAAACAGAAGTGTAGTATAATGGTTAATACACTGCCTGATGATATAAGGGTCATGAGTTTGATCCTCCAGTATGCATAATGCTGGCTGAGGCTTCAGCTTTAACATGTAAGTATTGTTTCTTGAGGCATTTTATTTGTATTTTAATTATTGCTGCCAGCAAACACACCCTCACGTGCCATAACCTAAGGTGCCACATAAGGCACCCTATAAGGCACTCCATAGGGCACATTATAAAGTGCACTGTCTGCCACGGCACCCTATAATGTCCCCTATAGGGCACCCTATAAGGCGCTCCATAGGACAACTTATAAGGCACCTTATATGGACTGTAACCATAAGGTGCCTCAGAAGGCGCTTTATAGGGTTTAAAGCGTCTTCTGAGGCACCTTATGGTTACAATACTCTGAGGGTGTTTTTGCTGGCAGTACTAATGTACATTAAAAACTGACAATGTTCTGGATAGCCTTATCAAATAACCCCACTGTGGGTTTGAACCCATGACCTCTGGCTTCACAGGCAGTGAAGTAACCAGTGGGCTACAGCTATTAACAAGCCCCTGGCTGGCTACAGAAGGACTGCATGTCACCACACAAACAGTCTGCTGTGGTTACCAGGATAGGGTTAACCCACCCGTACCCATGATGCACTGCACATGCAAATCAGCAGTCTACAGATGATCACAAGATGGGGTATGCACCCCCCCAGCACCTCGGCCTGGTAGGGGGAACTGACCGAGTGCACCCACACAGCACCTCAGCCTGGTAGGGGGTACTGACCGTGTATGTTACTGGCACAGAGTAGCTACAGACCATCACATTGTGCGGGTACTGTGCTCACTCTGAGGGTGAGGTGGGGCACCCAGCACCAGGTCCACAGCACCTTTCATAGCTGAAAGAGGCTATGCTGCAAGTCCCCATCAGTGCTAGTGTGTGTGATAGGTAGTTCCTGCAGACACATCTGTATTTCTCAGTCATGTCTAGCTCTTATGGGCTATGATGCACCCAAAATAGTGCATATCCTGTGTTGGTACCATGGTCACATGATATAGGTGGGAGGGAAGGAAGGTTATTTGGACCCATAGGTGGATTATGTACCACAACCCAACCCACTCTCTATGGCTCAGGGTGGGAAACAGGATCTCCCACCAACAGAGCCACACTCTACCTCCCCGCAATGGTGGTAGTAGAGAGAACCATCAACCCCAGTCCTGCTGCGGAACAGACACCATACAGGGCAGGCAATGCAGATCTGTACACATCCATAAGGCAAGGCAGACAGAAGGCCTGGAAATGCTCAGCTGCCCCCCACTACTATCTGACATTCTCCAGCAGCAAGCCTCCAGCTGCTGCACCCTGCAAGATGTTCCAGCCAGACACATACAAGCTGCAGACAATCTGCTAGCTAGTCCATAGTGCATGTTCCTGGAGGAGATGCATACACACCAAGCAGATAAGTCAGTGATTGGGCCCCAAAAGGGAACCATAAACATCAAATGAAAGGAACACTGTATAGCACTATGGGGGAACCTAGCCATGCCGTAGTCACTGCTCAGTCAGGGTGAGAGTGACCTCCCAGCAGGACATACTGTGGCCACCCTGTCCATGCAGGTGGTTGTCAGGCACTACAATGTCCGAGCCATTGCCCTATACCTTGTGCAGATGCATCCTGGCCAGGCCACCCTGTCCGGGCTATACCCATGGTACCTTGCTCCTCATTATGCACATTGGCAGGCTTACAGTGTGGGCTGAGGAAGGTGTTGGCAGACACCACACACTGGATAGACAAACACACGCTCCCACACCTATGCCAGAATTGTGCAAATATAGAGGCTCTTGGCAGCCCTGGCCACCGCACCAGTCCTGGGCACAGTGCAGGCATGGCTATGGTACGCAGTACTGTTGGGGTCACTCCCCAGGGTGGTTAACACTGTCAGACATCAGACCTGAAGCACACTCCACAGACAGCAGAAAGGTTGCTATGATGCAGCTCAATCAGCAAATTGTGCTTAACTTAGGAATTGCTATCTGCCAGTAATCATAGCAACCGTTTGATAGGTGTGAACAATATTCCCAGGTTTAGGGTGGCTTTTCTAAGGTATGCAAGTGCTAGTATTGGGAGATGCACGCAGGGCCCAACATCCTGCCTCTCCAGGATGCTTTGGATAATGGAGCCTGTGGGTGAGGGTGTGTCTGCCCCTGTTGGCCGCTGCTCTAGGGCAGAGGTTCCCAACTCCAGTCCTGGTGGGCCAAACACTGTTCGGGTTTTCATGCTGTCCCTAATGAATATGCATGAGATACATCTGCATACCATGGGGGTGGTGCATAGACATGCAGCACAGGCGTGTTTATTAGAGGCAGCATGGAACCTGAATGGTGTTTGGCCCTCCAGGACTGCATTTGGGAGACTCTGCTCTAGGTAATGTGCATGTTTATGGTGTCTGTGCTCTGTAGGGTAAAATGTAGGTTTATTGGGCATGTTTCTGTTATCTGCAATAAAGATTCTGTCTGTATTAGCACGTTTTAGTAGTGGGTAAAATATGGGGACTGGGTTGGCAAGAACCACAGCTGGGACTTGAACTAGTGACCTTCTGCTCCTGAACACACTGGCTGTGTTCACTGCACCACTGTGTTGCCACAGAGATTCCCTGGAGATACCATGACTGTTTGTCAGACAGAGCCTGTCTGTTGCAGTGCATGGCAACCACCTAAACAGGGCTAGGCCATGGTCTGCTCTGGGCAGCTTCCACTGCCCCCTCCACCACCAGTACCCCTCTGTTGCCATGCTGACATGCCCTTCTGCTGGTGGTGCTGGTGGAGCGCAATCTCAGGCCATCCAGTGTGCGAGTAAGTGGATGCCTATGGTGTGGGTTCTGGGGTAGGGGTGCCTGCATAGCTGTCCACGCTTTCCCCCAGCACCGCCTGCCAATGTTCTGTGCCATTGGGGGTACCTGCTGGGTACTATTCCCTGTGACACCATGGGAAGCACATTCTTGCCCATGTTTGGCCCTCAGAAGTTGCTGTCTGGCTGCTCTACTGTTTCAGCATTCCTATGGGCCACCTAGGCATTACACTAGTCCTCACTGTGCCCCAGCTGCACCATAGCATGTGCCGCCTGCAGTCCTCTGTGTCCCCTTTCCAAGCATCTGTCCAGTTGCCCATTCTGACATGCCCACCCTGCTGTTGTGGAACATGTGCACACCATAGGAAACCTGTCCAATGGAGAGGAAAACCCTGATCAGCACAATTTCACTGTGGGCTCATTCACCTTGTATGGGGACAGAGCATAGACCCTTCCAAAATTCATATCTTTTTTTGGAGCTTTCTTGGGGGTGTTTTTTGATGTTTCCCATTAATATCACTATTGCCCAGCTTGGTTATGTTTTTTTTACATTTTCTTCTGGTCATTTTCACTGTTTCTTTGCCCTTTTGTTCCGTGCACATGTATCACACTTATCAATTTTTGTAGGTTTACCTGGTTTTGCTGTACATTGCTGATGGAAATGGTTTCTTTTCCTTTTAAATCAGCTCTAACGCCAGGGTTTCACTGGCGTTAGTTTTCAGCCTCAGATTTCACAGCGTTAGTGTGCAGGGAGCCTCTCCCCTCCCCTCCCACTCTCCACCCATTGACCCTCTCTCTGCCCCTGGGGAGCCTTCCTCCGTCCTCCGGGAGCCTTTCTCCACCTTCAGCGCTCGTTTGCGCCTTATCGTGCGATAACGTGGGAGAGCGCACATTAAGATGGTTTAGTAAACATACCCTTAAGTTTGCTGCACAGGCGGCTGAATAAATTGATATTATTTTCAATTCTTCTGATGCCTCACCTTTAAATACCATTTCAGCCATGGGTAACTTCCCCACATTTTCTTCAATAAAGACCGAAGCAAAGAATTCATTCAGTCTTTCCGCTATGGCCTTGTCCCCTCTTCATGCCCTTTTCATCCTTCTATTATCTAATAGCCCAACTGACCCTCTCATAGGTTTTTTGCTACGAATGTACTTGAAAAAGTTTTTGTTATATGTTTTTGCTACCACAGCAAGCTTTTTTTTCAAATTATCTCTTTGCCTGCCTTATCAATGCCTGCCAGTGCTTATGTTGTTTCCAGTTTTCATCATTTGGCTCCTTTTTCCCATTTCCTGAAATATGCTTTTTTGGCTACAACAGTCTCTCTGACCTCACCTTTAAACCATCTTGGCAGCTTTTTGGACTTCCTTTCACTTTTCTTAAAGCATGGAATATAGCTGGTCTGGGCTTCCAAGATAGTATTTTTAAAGAACACCCATGCTTAATGTAAAGTTTTAACCTTTGCAGCTGCTCTTTTTCGTTTTTTCTTAACTATTTTCCTCATTTTATCATAGTCTCCCTTTTGAAAGTTAAAAAGTAATACTGTGGATTTCCTTGCTGTCATTCCTCCATGTATTAAATCAAACATGATCATGCTATGATCACTAATGCCAAATGGCCCCAAAACCCTTATCTCTTGCACCAGATCTTGCGTTCCTCTATGGACTAGGTCCAAAATGGCTTCCCCTCTTGTTGGTTCATGAACCAGCTGCTCCAGGAAGCAGTCATTTATTTCATCTAGAAGCTTTGTCTCCCTAGCATGTCCTGCTGTGACATTGACCCAGTAATTGAAATTTATTTATTTAACAATTTTTCTATACCTCCTTTTCATTCAGTCAAGGCGGTTTACAATAAACTTCAGCTTATACAAAGAAATTGTTATTAGCACTGTGTTGCAACTTTTGTTAGCTTCCCTGATTTCTTTAAGCATTTCATCATCCATTTGTTCATTCTGGCCAGGCGGTCGGGAGTACACTCCTACTACCATTGCATTTCCCTAGAGAATCCATAGAGATTCTACAGTATATTTTGTTTCCTGCAAAATGTTAATCCTGTGTGATTCAATGCCCTCTCTAACATAGAGTGTAACCCCTCCACCAATATGATCTACTCTGTCATTGTGATATAATTTGTAGCCAACTATCACAGTGTCCCACTGGTTGCCCTCCTTCCACTAATCATATCTAACCTCTCATTTAGTGCTATATATTCTAACTATCCCATCTTGTTTTTGAGACTTCTAGCATTTGCACACAAGGATTTTAGAGGTTGTATTTTATTCATATTAATCTGGTTATCAGTAGACATGGATAATTTGGAATCTTTAAGCTCTGTCTGCTCTGTACACATGGGCATTTGGGTTACTTTTGTTTTTATTGGAACCTCTCTGTCAATATGCCCTAACTTCAGTTTTTTGCTAGTATCCTTCAAGGATACATCATTCTGAACCATGCGCTCTTGGCCAACTGTCGGCTTTCCCCTATTATCTAGTTTAAAAGCTGCTCTATCTCCTTCTTAAAGGTTAATGCCAGCAGCCTAGCTCCTTCCTGGATAAGGTGGAGCCCATCCCTTTGGAAAAGCCCCTCTTTTCCAAGGAATGTTGCTCAGTTCCTAACAAAACCCAAATCCTCTTCCTTGCACCATTGTCTCATCCACACATTGGGGCTCCGAAGCTCTGCCTGACTTTTGGGTTCTGCGCATGGAACAGGAAGCGCTTCTGAGAATGCTACTCTGGAAGTTCTAGATTGCACCCTCCTACCTAAAAGCCTAAATTTAGCCTCCAGAACCTCTCTAACACACGTTCTTATGTCATTAGTACCAACATATATCAAGTCAACAGACTCCTCCCCAGAGCTATCTAAAAACTTGTCTAGGTTGCGCGTCAGGTCTGCTGCCTTCGCACCAGTTGAATGTGTCTCTTCCCACTCTCAGAAGACATGCCTTTCTGCCAGTGGAGGAATGGAAACATGCTATTGTGTTACACAGTCAGGACATATATCCTTGCTATTTCTCCCCCTACTGCCCTTGTGCGCAGGCTCCCCATGCATACAGCTGTGTTATATGGGGAGACATAGGCGAGGCGGGAAGGGGCAGGCAGGAGGCAGGGCAAGGGTGGGGCATGGGCGGTGCGAGACCCCAGACATACAGGGTAGATTCAGAGATTGGCCCTGTATGTCCGGGGCCAGCCAGGTAGACGGGGAACTTATTTCACCTCAGAGTTGGAATCAGTCCCCCTGGATATCAGGGGATGGCAGTGGACAGCGGGGACAGACCAGTGAGGGGCAAAGGGGGTTCCCTGTAGTCTGACCCTGGCCATGGTAGGCCGGATCAGGGTTCAGGCTGCAGGGAAAGGGCATTTTGGGCCAGAGGCTGGGGATCACAGCTCCATAATGGAGCTGCGGTGCCATGACAACAAGACACCATGGTACTGTAGCTCCATTATGGAACCAGGCTGAGTTAGCTGGGTATGTGGCTGGGCATGCGACCAGTCAGAATCTGGACCTGGCCTGCACATCCAGGCCATAGACCCAATTCTGATCCCGCGTGCACATCTAGCCCCTGCAGTATCAGTATCAGGTCTACCTCTGTACGCCCCAATTCTGATCGGCTATACAGGGGCTGGACAACCAGTATGGAATCGGCCTCATAGTGTACACTTTTCAGCTTGTATAGATATTTTTTTTTTTGGGGGGGGGGGTTTAGTTATTAACTGTAATCCACTTTGGTATCCTACTGACACTCCTTGTAGCTGTTCTGCCCACAGTTTGTATGTTCATATTATTCACTGTGTTTTTTATTGTTATGGTTTATTTAAAATTTGATATACCGTTCCACGTTTCCACATCGAAGTGGAATACAAATATAAAATTAATAAAAGATAGGAAAAGGACTCCATTAGAAAAGACAGAATAGACATCCACATTCATACCATCTAAGGGGGAGGGCAAGGTACATAATTAGGCAAGGGAAAATGAGGCAGGGAAAATCCTTGCTAATGAGGCACTACTGATTATTTTAATAAGTAGGAAGGTCAAAGATTTTCTGGAATAAGGAAGTTTTGAGCAGAGATTTAAACTTCCTTTATGAGGGTTCCAATTGGAAGTCCAGCGGGAGAGTTTTCCAAAGGCTATGGCCAAGGAAGTAAAAAGCAGAATGGCAGATGGCTGCAAGGCTTGCTGATGATGCAGAGGGAAGGTGAAGATGGTTGGCATGTATGGAACGAAGCACATGGTGGGGAGTATGGAGGATAATGAGAGACGAACAGATAATGGAGTATGCCTGTGTGTAAGGTTTTACGAACTAGGCTAAGAATTTTTATGGAATACACTAGAACACTGGTAATCAATGAAACTGTATAAATAAAGATGCAATGGGGGTCATTCCAAACAATGATTAGCGGGGCTTTACGTCCTGTTTGGATGTACATACCCTGGTAATCACTTGGGGCCTATACTGCTCCTAAAGCTATCCGCATGTACAGTGCTGATATGTGAAGAACTCTCGATGGGGGCGGGAGGGGGAGGGCTGGAGGAGGAGCATGGGTGGAACAGAGGCGGGCCCGTGACCCTGGATGTGCAGCGCCTATTCCAATCACAGTACTGTATGTCCTGTACACAAAGATGGACGGGGTACTTATTCCACCTCGGAGGTGGAATAAGCTCCCACAACAAGGGTGATCAGCACTGGCAGAACACACTGGGAAGATTAGCAGCAGCAGGAGGATCCCCACAGCCCGATCCCAGCCATGGCAGGCCCCACCTGTAGTCGGACGGTGGCAGAAATTAAGTTTAATATGGTGCAGGGCAGCAGAGCTTCTGCATGGCATCCTGTGCCATGTTGACAGCACGCCATGGCACCAGGGCCCGAGAAGGAGCATGGGGAGAGTTAGGCAGGGAAGGTGTTGCACGGCTGGGCCTGCAGAATAGGGGCCCGTCCAGCCATTCCAAGTGCCCCGATTCTGCTCCCATGGGAACGTCTAGCTCCCATGGGTGCAGAATCAAGGTCTAATCTGGCCCGTCCAGATTTTGGATGTCCAGACAGGTCGGAGGGGCCCCGATCGGAATTGGCCTCAATGTGATCAAACCAAGTAGCATAAGCTAATAATCTTGTCGATTTAATTTGTAACTGAGGAGGCCAGCAAAAGCAGCATTACAGTAATCCAGATGTGACATGATAAGTCGTCAATGAAGAAAATGAGAGGAAGGGTCTAGTTGCAAATTAGGGCAAGTATCTTCCTGCTTAGTCCTATAGGTTAATAGATGCATGTGACCCATTCTCTCCAGCCTCTTTGAGTCCTGCCTTGCTTTGTGTCTTAGCCCAAAGTACAACCATTGACCCCACTGTTCAATTGTAGTTCCTTTGAGTCTTTTTATGTATTTAGCTCATACCTTTCCAGTAGCAGCTCAAGGCAAGTTACATTCAGGTATAGTAGTTATTTCTCTGTCACCAGAGGGCTTACAATCTAAGTTTTGTACCTGATGCAATAGAAGGTTAAGTGGCTTGCCTGAGGCCACAAGGAACATCAGTGGGATTTGAAACCTAGGGGTATGTTTACTAAGCCATCTTAATGTGCACCCGGCGACGTAATCAGGCGATAAGGTACCTCACAGAGGATCTCTAAAGGTAAAACGTGGACTGTTGTAGTTGTTGATATGGAAGGACAGACTAGATAGGCCATGTGGTCTTTTTCTGTCATCATGTTTCTATGTTTCTTATCACGCGATAATGGCGCTTTATCGGGCACAAAGGTACCTTAGCGCGCGATAAAGCGCACAGCGGCGCAAATGAGCACTGCGGGTGGAGATAGGCTCCTGGAGGGCGGAGGAAGGCTCACCAGGGGCGGAGAGAGAGGGTCAATGGGCGGAGAGTGGGAGGGGAGAGGCTCCCTGCACACTAACACCGTGGAATCCGGGGCTGAAAACTAACGCCAGTGAAACCCTGGCGTTAGAGCAGATTTAACGTGAAAAGAAACCATTTCTGTCAGCAATCTACAGCAAAACCAGGGAAACCTACAAAAAGTGATAAGTGTGATACAAGTGCATGGAACAAAAGGGCAAATAAACAGTAAAAATGACCAGAAGAAAATATAAAAAAAACATAACCAAGCTGGGAAAAAGTGATATTAATGGGAAACATCAAAAAACACTTCCGATAAAGCTCCAAAAAAAAGATATGAATTTTGGAAGGGTCTATGCTCCGTCCCCATACAAGGTGAAAGAGCCCACAGTGAAATTGCGCTGATCAGGGTTTTCCCTCTCCATTGGACAGGTTTCCTATGGCATGCACATGTTCCACAACAGCAGGGCAGGCATGTCGGAATGGGCAACTGGACAGATGCTGGAAAAGGGGACACAGAGGGCTGAAGGCGGCACATGCTATGGTGCAGCTGGGCCACAGTGCAGACTAGGGTGATGCCTAGGTGGCCCATAGGAATGCTGAAACAGTAGAGCAGCCAGACAGCAACTGATGAGGGCCCAACATGGGCATGAGTGTGCTTCCCACAGTGTCACAGGGGATAGTACCCAGCAGGTACCCCCAAGGGCACAGAACAATGGCAGGCAGTGCTGGGGGGAAGCATAGACAGATATGCAGGCACCAATACCCCAGAACCCACACTATAGGCAGCCACCTACCCGCACACTGGATGGTCTGAGACTGCGCACAACAAGCACCACCAGCACCACCGGCAGAAGGGCATGTCAGCATGGTGGCAGAGGGATACTGGTGGTGGAGGGGGCAGTGGCAGCTGCCCAGAGCAGACCATGGCCTAGCCCTGTGTAGGTGGTTGCCATGCACTGCAACAGACAGGCCCTATCTGATGAACAGTCATGGTATCACCAGGGAATGCACTGTCTCTGTGGCAACACGGTGGTGCAGTGCACACAGCCAGTGTATTCAGGAGCAGAAGGTCACAGGTTCATATCCTAGCTGTGGTTCCTGCCAACCCAGTCCCCATATTTTACCCACTACTAAAACGTGCTAATACAGACAGAACCTTTATTGCAGATGACGTAAACATGCCCAAAACACCTACATTTTACCCTACAGAGCACAGACATCATAAACATGCACATTGCCTTGAGCAGAGTCTCCCAAATGCAGTCCTGGAGGGCCAGACACCATTCAGGTTCCATGCTGCCTCTAATAAAGATGCATGTGCTGCATGTCTATGCGCCACCCCCATGGTATGCAGATGTATCTCATGCATATTCATGAGGGACAGCATGAAAACCCGAACGGTGTTTGGCCCACCAGGACTGGAGTTGGGAACCTCTGCCCTAAAGCAGCGGCCAACGGGGCAGACACACCCGCACCCAAAGGCTCCATTATCCAATGCTGCCTGGAGAGGCAGGATGTTGGGCCCTGAGTGCATCTCCCAACACTAGCAGTTGCATACCTTAGCAATACCACCCTAAACCTGGGAATATGGTACACAGCTATCAAAAGGTTGCTATGATTACTGGCAGAAAGCAATTCCTAAGTTAAGCACAATTTTCTGATTGAGCTGCATCATAGCAACCTTTCTGATGTCTGTGGAGTGTGCTTCAGGTCTGGTGTCTGACAGTGTTTAACACCCTGGGGAGTGACCCCAACAGTATTGCGTACCATAGCCATGCCTGCACTGTGCCCAGGACTGGTGCGGTGGCCAGGGCTGCCAAACACCTCTATAGTTGCACAATGCTGGCATAGGTGTGGGGAGTGTGTGTTTGTCTATCCAGTGTGTGGTGGCTGCTAACACCTTCCTCAGCCCACACTGCTAGCACTGTTGCCAGTATTGGCCTGCCAATGTGCATAATGAGCAGCAAGGTACTGTGGGTATAGCCTGGACAGGGTGGCCTGGCCTGGATGCATCAGCACAGGGCATACGGCAATGGCTCGGACATTGTAGTGCCCCGCCACGACCTGTACCGACAGGTTGGCCACAGCATGTCCTGCTGGGAGGTCACTCTCACCCTGACAGAGCAGTGACCACGGCATGGCTAGGTGCCCCCATAGTGCTGTATTGTATTCCCCCCCCCCCCCCATTGATGTATATAGGTTCTTTTCTCTGGGGCTTAATCACTGACTTATCTGCTTGGTGGGTGTGCTCACATCCCAGCTTTTGGGTGCACACATTTCCTCCAGGATCATGCACTGTGGACTAGCTAGCAGACTGTCTGCAGTTATATGTGCATGGCTGGAACACCTTGCAGGGTTCAGAAGCTGGTGACTCACTGTGCTTGCTGCTGGAGAATGGCAGATGGTGTTGGGGGGCAGCTGAGCATTTCCAGGCCTACTGTCTTCCTGTCATTACCTTAGGGATGTGTACAGCTCTGCATTGGCTGCCTTGTAGGGTGTCTGTTCCCCAGCCAGACTGGGGTTGATGGCCCAAACTCTGCTGCCACTGTTGCAGGTAGACAGAATGTGGATCTGTTGGTGGGGGAATCCTGTCTCCCACCCTGAGTCACAGAGGGTGGGGTGGATTGGGTAGTGGTATATAATCAGTCTATGGGTCCAAACACCCCCTGTCACTTACATCATGTTACTAGGGCACCAAGACAGAATAAGCACTATTCTGGGTGCATCATAGCCCATAAGGGCCAGACATGTTTGATAACTTCAGATAGACACTAATGTATCCTAGGTGTGCTTGCAGGAATTACCTAGCACACACATTGGCACTGATGGGTACCTGCAATATGGCCTATTTCAGCCTTTGAAGGTGCTGCGGACCTGGTGCTGGCTGCCCCACCTCACCCTCAGGGTGAGCACAATACCCACACAATGTGACGGTCTGTAGCTACTCTGTGCCACTAACACACACCGTCGGCACCCCCTACCAGGCTGAGGTGCTGTGGGGTGCATACCCCATCTTGTGATCATCTGTAGACTGCTGATATGCATGTGCTATGCATCATGGGTACGGGTGGGTTGCCCCTATCCTGGTAGCCACAGCAGACTGTTTGTGTGGTGACATGGAGTCCTTCTGTAGCCATCCAGGGGTTTGTTAGCAGCTGTAGCCCACTGGTTACTTCACTGACCGTGGAGTCAGAAGTCATGGGTTCTAGCCCACAGTGGGTTTATTTGATAGGGCTGTCTGAGGCATTGTCTACTTTTAATGTACATTAGTGCTGCCAGCAAAAACATCCTCAGAGTACTGTAACCTTAAGGTGCCCCATAAAGCACCTATAAAGCGCCTTATAAGGTGTCCTATAGGGGACATTGTAGGGTGCCTTGGCGGACAGTGCACTTTATAATGTGCCCTCTGGAGTGCCTTATGCGGCACCTTAGGTTACGCCATTGTGAGGGTTTGTTTGCTGGCAGCACTAATTAAAATAAAACTACAATGCCTCAAAAGGCACTACTTAAACATAAAGGGAGATGCCTCAGCCAGCCTTGTTCATTAGGCACACTGGGGGATCAAACTCATGTCCCTGGTACCATCAGTCAGTGTATTAACCATTGTGCTACTCCTCTGTTTAGATGTCAGCGCACCTACTTAAGATTACCGCGCGTTAACGTGCTTAGCGGCGTCTCGCTCGATATAGCGCAATAATTATGTTTTGCTATGTTAAGACCGAAACGCCCACTCCTTTTATGGCAGCCTGCACACTAACGCTGGGTGCACGTTAAGACTGCTTAGTAAACATACCCCCTAGTCTTTCTGGAGCAAGCTGCTGTCTTAACCCAGGGGTGGCCTAAGGGGGGTGTGGGCCAACAAAGAAACGTGGATAGCAACGAAGGACGTGTGAAAATCTTTATTGGTCAAATCAGCCAAAGGCCCGACACAGGCCGTGTTTCGGAATTCCCTTCTTCAGGGGCTAAATGGCTGAATCAACAGACTGTATAAATTAACCAAAAAGGACTAAAACAGTGTATATCTTCAAAATTGTGCTGACCAAGAAACTCTTCCTATGATCATAAATGTGCAATCGTATAATCGTATCGCATAAATATTTGCATAATGTTACCATACACTAACTTTTAGTAAACATGCCTCTTAATGAGTGTATGGATAAAGAAAGACGAAAAGATTTCTACATTACTATAATCGAGTGCCAACCGCCAGGCACATTAGGAACTACTACAAACACTACCCATTTAGAACCCATAGCAAACCCGCCATATCCTAACAGCACTACCAGGACTCACAAAGCACCATACTCTACCTATCAAAAGGCAACACTGCAAATATTAAACCAATACATTTCAGAGAATGACAATACATGATCTACTAGGGAACGAGAACAAGTGGCAATATCAAATAGGAATTGCATAAACAGAATACCTCAGCTCAGTTACACATGCAGAACATAGACCATCACCAAACAAGGAATCACAATTTAGAAACAGGAAGACAATTAAACTGGGAACCCCAAAAGCCAAACTTAGAATGTGCAACGACACTGTAGAAATAAAACTATACATTAATTTCCTCTTGTACTAAACAAAGCACAGATGTTAATGATGCACATTTCCCAGAGCTGACATATTCCAGTTAATAAATTCAAAATAAAGAAATATTTTTCTACCTTTTGTGCATTTGTTTTCAGCTGCAATTGCTCCAGCCACTTTCTTCTGGTTTCTTCGTGTCTTCTGCTACCTCTCCATCGTCTGCTGTCCATTTGTCCTTTCTTCTCTCTTCTAGTTTTTATCCATTCTCTCTCTACATCTGCCTTAACATACTAATCTTTCTCCTTTTGCTCTTTCCTCATTCCTATTTCATCCACTCAAATTTTACCCCTCCATCCTCAATCCCCACTTACTCTCCCAATACCCGGCCAATGGTAGATTTGTCTTCCCTCCCACACAAAATATTTTTTCCCTCTCCATTTCACTCTCCCAGCTCCATCCCATTCTAATCCTCCCCCAACATCAGCTCCCTTCTAGTTCCAGCCCTACCCAGCATCCACTCCTTTCTAGTACCCGCATCAGCCCATTTCCAGTCCTAGCCCCCATCAGCCCATTTCCAATCCCATCCTAGCCACACCATCAGCCCATTTCCAGTCCTAGCTCCCCCATCCATTTCCAGTCCTATCCGAGTCCCTCCATCAGCTCATTTCCAATCCCAGCACCCCCATCAGCCCATTTCTAGTCCTTTCCTAGCCCCACCATCAGCCCATGTCAAATCCTAGCACCCCTCCACTCAGCCCAATTCCATTCCAAGCCCCCGTCCCCATCAGCTATTTGCAGTTCAAGCCCCCCTTCTACTCAGCCCATTTCCAGTCCTATCAAACCCCCCCAGCCCATTATCAGTCCTAGCCCCCAATAGCCCATTACCAGTCCTAAGCCCCCCATCAGCCCACTTCCAGTTTTAACCCCATCACCCCATTTTCAGTCTTAGCCCCCCATAGCCCACTTCCAGTTCTAAGCCCCCATCACCCCATTTTCAGTCTTAGCCCCCCCTTAGCCCACTTACAGTCCTAAGCCCCCATCAGCCCACTTCCAGTCCAAACCCCCATCACCCCATTTTCAGTCTTAGCCCCCCATAGCCCATTACCAGTCCTAACCCCCTCTATCAACCCACCTCCAGTCCTAACCCCCTATCAGCCCATTTCCAGTCCTAGCCCCTGCACCATCATCCATTACTAGTCCTAACCCCCCCATCAGCCCACTTCCAGTCTTAGCCATCCCCCATAGCCCATTACCAGTCCTAACCCCCCTCCCCTCCATCAGCCCAGGTAGATTTAAAAACAATGGCTGCTGTTGCCGCTGCCGCAGTGACAGCAGCAGAATCAAGTGTCCCGCGGGACCCCCCTGCCCGTCAGAGCCGTCTTGCAGCATGTGACGTGCCCCGGTCGCACAGCACCCCCTGGTGGCGGCATAGTGGTTCCACCGAAGGGCTGGGACCGGGGGTCACCAAGATGTTTGTGATCAGGGTTGGCCAGGTGCGAGGGTCAAGGGCCAGAGCCTTGTGCCAGCCTCGTTGCCAACTCCCAAAGAGACTACAGTCTTGCACGAAAGTGGAGGGAAAAGAAAAAGGCTTTATTTTCCCCTTTTAGCACTAAGGGTTCATAACAAAGGATAAACACTTCGGTACGCAGCAAAACAAGTCTTTACAGCAGATTTTGAAAGTAAGAGATGGAATAACCAAAAACTGTTAACTTCACAGTGTCAAAAACATCCAATAGCAAATTACTTCATTCACTCAATGAGCTCTGGAACGCTTCTATATCACTTCCAGCACAGTATATACATTCCATAGGACTATCAATGTCCTCCTGTACAGATTCCACCTGCATGGCCTCCTCTGACTGCTCTGAGGGATCAAGGTAAGTGTCCTTCATGTGAGTTCGTCTCACTGCTTCCCAAGGCTTGGCAGTTTGTTTGGGCCCCCGGTTCAGCGTGGTGGAATACCAAAATGGCATTTCTTGCTCTAGAGGTCTAAAAACATTCTCTCTATAATGTTTTCCTCCAAAAGTTCTTTTCTTGCTCAAACTATCTTTTAACTTTTGCTTTGGCTCTTGTTTTAGATAAGGAGAACCACCTTCCCAGGATTCTTCTCTTAGCTTGACTTCAGGCACACAATAACAAAGGTTAAAAGCTTTACCTTTAGGTTTCCGTTTGGTTCTCTGGGGCGAGGCTGGAGGCCTACCTTGGCTGCTGCCTTCAGTATCAGTGCTCTCAGGTATATTCCTCCTGCTCTCCCAGTCTTTCCTCCTCTGGCCTTTGAGGCCTGTTCTCTTGTGGGCTTCAGGGCCCGGTCTGGCTTGGCTTCGGCCTTCTCGGCCTGTCCTCTCTCTTACAGGACTGGTTCTCCTTTCCCAGCCTGTCCTTTTACTCAGGCTTGCTTGCTGCCTAGATCCCACTCTTGGGCTAGTACCTTCATAGCATCTCTTTGGTCCTTCTCTGGAACACGCATTCGCTTGGTCTCTCCCAACTGGTGAGGGTGATCTTTCCACAGCTCCCTGAGTAGTAGCTCTCCAAGCAGACGAGGTTTTAGCAGCTGAGCTTCTTGCAGGTAAGCTCCTAGCAGATAAGCTTCCTCCTGACTCTTGCTTGCTTCCTCTTAAATGTGAGCTTTTGGAACATGAGTCCTGCCCACTAGGGCGTGGTTCTGTGGTCTCTGTCCTAACTCTCCTGATCCCTCTAGGTGAATCCTCTGGAAATTGCAGGCAATTTCTTTTTCTTTCAGACTTCAAAACTATTTTTCTCTCCAGAAGAGGGTCCGCTGTATCACAAGCATCAGCTCCCTCAGTGCAGGCTTTTCAGAGCCGCGAAAGGAGAGTTTCCCTTTCTCGCGGCTCTGTTAAGCCCGCCAGGGCTGATGGGAAATTGTTTCCCATCAGCCCCGGCAGGCTTAACAGAGCCGTGAGAGAGAAACTCTCCCTTCACGGCTCTGAAAGCCGATGCAGCAGCCAGTTTGTTTGTTTTTTTAAATCTACCTGGGCTGATGCAGAATGTTGTTTGCGTGGGGCCCCCTGAAACGCGTGGCCCTGTGAAAACAACATTTTTGCTCAATGGACGGGCTGGCCCTGTCTTAACAACGAGGCTACTTCTCCTTTTGGATAATCTGCACTCTTCTGTGCAAAACTTTCCATCTTGGGGGACAGAAGTGAAGCTCCACTTCTTCCCCCTGGAATTCCATCATCCTTTCACTGCTCTTTCAACATCCTCACTCCCTTTTTTCAACATCCCGTCCTAAAGTCAAAAAAGGAACTATAGTAGTTGATATGGAAGAGCAGACTAGATAGCTTTATGGTCTTTTTCTGCTGTCATGTTTCTGTTTCTCTCATTCAGCATTCAACTTCTATCATCCACTCTGCTACAGTTTCAATAAGTATTTATTTATTTAAATTATTTATAAACCATCTATTGGCACTTCTAAGTAATATTACAAAGACATTAATAATTAAAGATACGTCAAACAATACAGACAATATATTAAAAATGCTAACAAATACAGACTAAAAATGAAACCCCTGAGAATCTAAGTTCACTGGCCAAATGCCTCTCTAAAAACAAGTCTTTAAATGTTTCCTAAAAATCATATAATCTTGTTTATATCACAGGATATCAGGAAGTTCATTCTAGGGCTTTCACCCTATTACTGAGAACACTCTAGACCATATGGATTCTTTTCATGCCATACAAGCAGTAGGTGCAGTAAGGTCACAGTACATACCAGACCACAAATTTCTTTTAAAATCATATAAGACCAATATAGCTGATAACTCATTTTGTGTAACTGAAAATAGTAATTTAAATACCATACATATACATTTATGGCCGATATTCAGCTAGCCACCACGGCAGAACTTTAAACGTGGATATTCTGGGGCCATATCCGGGCCACAGCATTGAATATCCAGGTTGCCTGGATTGCCATGAAACTAACCAGGCAGCTGTGATATTCAGCCACTGCCCAGTTAGCTTCAGCGGTGAAAATTAGGCCAGCCTTTACTGTGCCTTTCACCACTTAGCAATAACCGGGCAGTGGCAATATTGAACTGCTGCTGGTTATCGCTGGGTGCTGCCCATGGAACACACCCAAAAAGCCCCAATACCAGTTAGCAGAGGGGCAGTTGCCGCACCCATGGATATTCAGTGGCACTAAATCCCTGAATATCCTAGCTAGGGAGACTGACAAAGGTTAGCAGGTCTGCTAACCATCTTCATCCCTTTGAATATCGGGCCCTTAAATCTTAGACAAGATGTGATAGGTAGCCAATGGTAGATGACACAAAACTAAAGCCATGTGGTTGTACTTTCTTAAACCAGTGACTACTCAGGCAGCAGCATTCTGTCCTAATTGCAGCTGCTTCAATGAATAACCTGGTAACCCTAAATAAAGCACGTTATAGTAATCTGTAAACTGTAAGCTGTATGCAACCTATTTACCTACTACTGTCACTATAACAGTTATATCACCTCCTTGATCCATACTTCCTTCGCTGGGAAATGCATACTGAAAGTAACACCTGATCGAACCCTTATCCAAAACATAGGGGTATGTTTACTAAACAGCGATAACATAGCAGCGGCTACGTTATCGCACGATAAGTAACATTATCGCACGATAAGTAACGTTATCGCGTGATAAAGTATGTGATAAGGAGAGCTGTGTGGATCGAATGGAATGGGAGAAAAGTGAGGAATACACCTTTAAAAGCAGAGGTAAACAAGGTTCTCATAGAAACCACAAGCTACCGAAGCATGCAGTAGCTAGAGCTAAGCCCTGCCCTAGCAATGACGTAAGAGCTAGTTTGAGCCCTAACAAATCTCACATGTACAGTAAGGAGGGTGTGGCTGGAGAGAAGCACCATTTTAAAGCTGCTTCAGAGTTTTGTAGGGAGGAGCCCAGCAGAGACACAGGTACAGTCTCTGAGCTTACCAGAGACATAGTGGAGAGAGAAGGAGAAGTGGAGACTGCTGATTCTTATTCTCAGAGAGCACTGGAACCAAAGCTGAAGCTTGTGCCAAAGCACCCCAGAGAGGAGAAATTGGAAAGGTTTGACTCCAGGTGGGGAAACAGCTCTGATAGCAAGGAGAGCAATATACGTTGGGAAGGTACGTTTGCTTCAGTTCCTAGCAGGGGCTGTGCTGAGGATGTTGTCAGGGAGCTGAGGTTAAGCGCTGAACAGAGTTCTGGCAGAAACGCAGTGAAAGCAGCTCCAAGCAGAAGTAAAAGGAATTCAAGTAAGTCCAATGAGACAGCACTAGTGGCTATGGAAAAGCTGTTGCAAGAGAGAAAGGCTCATTCCCTAAGTAATGTGGGTGCTGACCAGAAAGAACAGTTTTTAGGAAAACTTCAGAAGCTTCTGCACAATATTAAGTTTAAACCCTGTGATAAAGGCTCCCAGGAAGACAACCCAATTGAACCTTGTGAAGACATGCAAATAGATGTTTATGAGACACCTCTTGATAATGACATAATTGAAATGGATTGCTCGTTTTGTAAAACAAACAACTTGAACATGTGCTAGGCTCATGCTGTGAGAAGTTTGCATAGCCTGTGTGTTAAGTTGAAAGGGAAAGAACTGTTGCTGAAAACTTTAAGTTTACCTGATGTAATAACCAGCCGTAGCTGTGAAGGGCATTTATCTAGGAGGAGCCTGAGAACAGCTGCTGTGTAAAGAATACTTCTGAGTTTGATGTTTCAGCCTAATTTGTTCCTGATATCCTTTACTTTGGAGAAAGAATCCTTGTCTTGTGTTGCGCTATGAATTTGATGCGAGGGGGAAACCCAGAATAAATATCTTTGTTTGCCTTGAACACCCCGTGTGGTCAAACTACTTTGTCTGAAGAGTGATAGAAACTACAAGTCCCAGCATCCATTGCTGGAAACCAAGTCTTGGGACATTACTTAAAGGCAAATAAGGCAGCCCTTTTGCCTACCAGCCCTTGGCCTAGGCAGGGGGCCATGACAAGTAACAACGCGCGATAATGTCTCCTGTGACGTTAAGTCCCGCAGAGGGCAGAGAGAGGGCGGAGAAAAGGGGTCAATGGGTGGGGAGTGGACGTGGAGACGCTACCGCGGCAGTATCACTGTGAACTGAAGGACCAAAGATTACCGCGAGTGAAAACCTGGTGTTAGATGCATAAATGCAGGAGAGAGAAACCATTTATGTGTAAGCAATGCACAGCATAGGCAGGGAGCCCGAAACACTGATAGTAGTGCTTCATGTGTAGCAACAGCATAGTGCCCAGGTATGAAAGGGCACTATGGAGATGTTGCAAATGGGGCATAGGGGGTTGAAGGCGGGACATTCAGTGGGGCACCTGGGGCACAGGGTTGACTAGGCAGATGCCTAGGAGGCACACAGGAACACGGTAACTGGAAACCAGCAAGACAGCAACTGACCAAGATCAAACATGCCCACGAGTCCGTGTCCCACAGTGTCACATCCAGGGAACATTACCAAGCAGGTACCTCAAAGGCCACATAACATTGGCAGGCACTGTCGGGGGGAAGCGTGGGTCCCTATGTAGGCAGCCCCACCCCAGAACCCCCACCCCAGGCAGCTGCCTAACTGCACCCTGGATGGTCCAGGACTGCGTAGTGACCAGCACCACCAGCATATGGGCATGTCAGCATGGTGTGGGAGGGGTGGTGGTGGTGGGGGGGGGGGCAGTGGGTGGCATGCAGTGCAACAGACATGGTCGGTCTGATGGACAGTCATGGTATCCCCAGGAACTGACCATCTTCTGTGGCAACAGTATGGTGCAGTACACACAGCCAGTGTGTTCAGAGTCAAAAGATCACAGGTTCAAGTCCCAGATGTGACTCCAACAGACCATGTTGCTACATTTTACCCAACAGAGCACATACAACATAAACATGTGCACTCCATAGAGCATCAGCTAACGGGCACAAACACCCACACCCACAGGCTCCACTATCGAAAGCCTCATGGAGAGGCAGGCTGTTGGGCCAGGCACAGAGTGACAGTTACCACCAAAGCACCACTACTAGCACCTGCATACCTTAGCAATGCCATCATAAACATGGAAACACACTCCACGTGTTTCAAACAGTTGCTATGATGAATCTCTGATAACAAATTTTAAAATAGGACACAATTTGTAAACAGAAAATCATCATAGCAACTGTTTGATATATGTGGAGTGTGTGTCCTTTCTCTGACAGTGTTGTCCACCCGGAAAGTGACCCTAACAGTAGTGAACACCTTAGCAATGCCTGCGCTGTGCTCAGGACTGGTGTGGCGGGCAGGTCTGCCAACCACCTCTATCTTTGCACAATGCTGAAATAAGACTGTGTGTGTGTGTGTATGTCTATCCATTGTTTTGTATCTGCCAACCCCTCACTGAGGCCATGCTGCTTACACTGTTTCCAACATTAGTCTGACAATGTGCATAATGAGGAGAAAGGTATTGTGGGTATGGCCCGGACAGGGCGGACTGGGAAGGATGCAGCTGCACAGGGCAATGGCTGAGACATTGTAGTGGCCGACTACCACCTGCATGGACAGGGTGGCCACAGCATGTCACTCTCACTCTGACGGAGCAGTGACCATGGCATGTCTAGGTTACCACATAGTGCTGCACAGTGTTTCTCACAAGTGATTTTTGTGTGTTCCCTGTTCTGCGGCCCAATCATTGAGATATATGCTTGGTGTTCATGCTAACATCCCATCTCTGGGTACACATAGTTCTTCTGGGAGCATGCACTATGGATTGGTTAGTTGACTGTCTGCAGTTAGCATGTGTATGGCTGGGACATCTTGCAGGGTGCAAACTGACTGTGCCCTCTGCTGGTGAACGTCAGATGGGGGGGGGGCAGGGGCAGGGACAAGCAGATCTGTACCAGACTGGTCTGTCACTGCCTTTGTAACATGTACATATCTGCAGCACCTGCCATGGACAGTCACCTTACACCAGGACATGGGTGGCTAGTCACATAGTTCCTCAGCAGGTCCCTCTACTGCCCCCATTGCAAGCATACAGAGTGTGGGTCTGTTGGGGGCAGATCCAGTCAGCCATGGTGACGCAGAGAGGGTGCTTTAGTAGGTGGTGCCCCATAACCTGCATGTGAGTCCAGACACCCCCCTGCACCTAAAACAAGTCACCATGGCAATCACCCTAGATATGTATTATTCCAGTTGTGTCATGGTCCACAAGGGCTAGGCGTGACTGGGGAGTACAGAGAGGCATAGAATTACCCCAGGCGTGTCTACAAGGAATACCTGTCACACACCGGCACACATGGAGAGCTACAGCAAAGGCTATCAGAACCAAGCCAGGTACTGCGGACTTGTTGCTGTGTGCCCCACCTCACCCTCAGGGTGAGCACAGAACCCACATAATGGCATGGTTTGTAGCTACTCTGTGCCAGTAACATACTGTGACGTAGGAGACTCTTATGAAGCAATGGAAACTGAAAGTGATCCGGTGGAGAGAACCGGTACTGCAGGGGAATGCAGGATTTTCTCTTCTGAGAGAAAAAAACACAGAGCTAATCAGGAACCACACCTCACCTCAAGGCAGGAGAGAAGCCAAGTCCCTGATTGGGCACGCCCAAGCAGGAGGCGGGCAGTGCAGTACTCAGGTAGCTTGTTAAGAATGCAGAAACAGAAACAGTTAGATGAGCACGAGCATCAGGAGCAAGACGGAGAGGAGGAGTCAGGACACAAGCACCTGGACGAGGACAGGTCAGATGACCAGGAACCATTGGAGAGAGAACCACTAAGCAACTGTGATCCACGAAGGAGCAGACAGGACCTGGGAGACTCAGGGGCAGAAAAAGACTTCTGTTACCAGAAGAATTCAAAGGCACTGAGAGACCCAAGGCTACAGCTCAGGAATTTAAAGGACCAAGCAGAACCTTGGAACAGGAGGCAGAGGGAGAAAGAATTACCCTGGAAGAAGCCCCAGCACAAGGTATCTGGTGGGTTTGGAACGGCTAGCAAGCTTAACAGTGGGAAGCCAGAAAGAGTGAACTTTAATTGTGAAAGACAGAACAAAGGCAGAAAGTTTGATAGTAATTGGTTAAGCCAAGAGAAGCCTGACTGTTTTCCTTTTAACACTCTGAGAGACTCTCCAAGCACAGCTGAAGCGTTTTACCCTGCACTTTCATTTGGAGATAGGTGGGGGAAGAGAAATGCTTACACGCTGAACTGTTGTCCAAGTAAAAGCACTGATAATTGCCAAGAGATAAGAACATTAAATAAGCATTTACCTGAAGGAGGATATTCTCAGCTTAGCTCAGAAAATACACAGGCTGAATTACTTCTCACTGAATTCAGGGAATTCCTTAAAAATAGAGCAGTTTCTCCTCATGACGTAGCAAAGCCTATGGGCAGCTGTGAGGAAGAAAGGCCTTTAATTTCTCTGCCATCTACAGAACAGGAAGTCCCGATGGACTGCTCTACATGTGTGATTCAAAAGGACATTTAAGTGATATGCTTGCCAATGTTTTATGAAAGAATATAACAAAGTTACCTCACTGATTGCTATGCTAAAGAAGCTTATGTGAAGAGAATAAGTGAAAGCATATTGTGTGAAATTCAGGAGCATTGCTGTTACCAGAGTTTTCTGTTACGTTACTGAAAGGAGGTCACAGGACAACTGAATGTGATCAGTAATGGACATTTAGCCAAGCAGTAAAAAGCCTTGTTTAGTTAAGTTTCTCAGCCTTGTTTTGTGCTACATTATTTCATTTACGTCTGCTGCATTTGAACTCCGGAGCGGGAGAAATAAACCTCACAAAAGAAATTCTCTTTGCCTTGCCTTACTACTTGAGCACCTACACAACTACAACCTTAAGCCTCAAGGGCATTCAAGGCCAGCCCCTCCCTTAAACCTCAAGGTCCAGGAAGTGGGTGGGTGGCAAAGTGGCGTAGTATTGAGGATACTGCGCAGGCGCAAGAAGTAGCCATACCAAGAACTGCAGAAGCTGACTTCCAGAAGTTGCCCAGCCGAAGAGCTGACGAGCCCAGAGAAGGAAGGAGACTTCAGGAGACTACAGGATCTTCTGTTCCTGACGTGCTTGTATACCACCTGAGCCAGGTAAAGGGTATCCACCCCGGGTAACCAGGATACCAGGGCAAGGGTGCAGCCTAGTGGTGACTAGGATGAAAAAAAAAAAAAAAAGGAAAGCGCAGATAGACAAGTGTACTGTGATTCCGCACTTGGGTCTGTCTTTTTGCTTTATTTCAGGTATTCCAAGATGGCGATGGACGCCAAGGAAATTTTCCACTGGATGGCGACGCAACTGGAGCGCCAGAGAGATCTTGCGTTAGAGGCACAGGAAAAAGCCAACGCGAGTTTGCGTGAACAGCAGCAGCCTCTACTGACCATGATGGAGGAATGGATGAAGGATAGGAAGCAAGCAGCTGGACAACCAACATCTACAACAGGTTCCACTCTAACGGATGGTGTACACCCTGTTGGTCTACAGACAGGAACTTTGTTTAACTTTGGTCATCTTACTAATCAGGATGACGTAGATGACTTTCTCGAGAGCTTTGAGAGAGTAGCTCGCCTTAGCTCTTGGCCTAAAGAACACTGGGCGCTAAGATTAGCAGCATCACTTACTGGGGAAGCGATGGCCACTTACCGCGCCATCCCTGCTGTCATGGCCGGCAACTATGATGAATTTAAAAAGGCGATAAGAGAGAGACTAGGGCTCACTCCTTTGGTCTACCACATGCGTTTGAGGAGTGTGAGACTGAGGCCGAGTGAGACTCCTAAGTCATTGTGTCACAGGATTCGTAGCTTGATTGACAAGTGGTTAACTTCAGAAGGGAGGTCGGTGGAGTCAATACTTGATGACTTGGTATTAGAGCAATACATGAACGCTCTACCCCAGGGAATCCGCACCTTCCTAATCTTGCATAATTGCAAAACTCCCCAAGAAGCTGTTGCACTCTCTGAAAGATACATAGAGGCAGAGCTAACTGCCCAGAGAGCTGGCACTACTTCCCAGGAGTCAGGCAGTCGCAGATCAGAAAGGGACGGGAGGGTGCAGGAGGACCCTATAAAAATGTGCATGCCTTTGTGGAATAGCTCTAAGAGTAAGCTAAGATGTTACAAATGTGGGGAAGAGGGACATTTGCAAAAACACTGTTTTGTTAAAACTGCCTTGATAGCGGGTAGTCCTATGGAAGATAGACCCAGATTTCTTCTGGCCATTGAAGTACAGGGAATTACCACTCAAGCTCTGCTGGATTCAGGAGCGGAGTTAAGTATGCTCTCTGAAGAGTTTTGGCAGAGAATAGAAGCTATGCAGGGCAAGGAAGTAATTCAGCCTGTTAGTTCAGTTAAAATAAGGTGCGTCCATGGAGGAACCTCTACCTACCCAGTATACAAATTATGCATAGCAGGGTTAGGTGCACAAAGAACTGTCCCCTTAGCAGTTGTCCCAGGGCTTCCCCATGCAGTAATTCTAGGCAGGGATTGGCCGCAGTTCTTTAGGGAGATGGAAAGAGAGTTGCAGGTGAAAGGTGCAATGGTCTCCACAAGAGCCCGGTCCTCAGCCTTAGAAAAGAAAGAAGATACTTCAGAGGATCTCGGAGAAGTTCTCCCCTCTGATGATGCGTTGATAGATACTCCAGACACTAAAGTCAGGAAGCCTAAATCTGAGAAGCGTAAGGAGAAACAGTCTCGCTCTAAGAACAAGTCTGAAGTACAGGCAGGGCAAGAGCTACCATGGGTACCAGAGGAGCTAATGAATAAGTTTCCCATGTTCCCAAATGAGCAGCAAGCGGACCCCGCTCTCACACAGGCATTCAAATGGGCTCAGACTACTAGGGATACCTTACCTAGATTTATCCTGACTGCAGGAATACTCTATAGAGAGAGTAAAGATCCTTTCACAGGAGATAGCAGAAAGCAGTTGGTTGTGCCAATGACCTTTAAAAATATAGTGTTACGCTTGGCACACGACCATCCCATTGGGGGGCATAAAGGCATTCAGGGAACCCTCGATCAAATCTTATCCAGATTCTATTGGCCGGGTGTCTTCAAAGAGACGGCAAAGTTCTGTGAGGCTTGCCCCACATGCCAAAGAGTTTCAGTGGCCCATCCCAGGGATGTCCCCATGATACCATCACCAGTGATTAAGGATCCCATCCAGAGGATAGGTGTATACATTGTCGGACCTCTGATTAAAACCCCTCGAGGTTTCCGCTATATCTTAGTGGTGGTAGACCACGCTACAAGGCTCCCGTGGGCCATGCCACTACGCACCATATCTGCCAGAATAATAGCAAATGAACTTATTAAGTTGTTTTGTGAAGTGGGTTTCCCTAAGGAAGTTCTCACCGACAGGGGGAGCAACTTCATGTCAAAATACTTAGGACAAGTGTGGGATGCCTTTGGTATTCACCACATTAAGACGGCAGCATATCATCCCCAGACGAACGGTTTAGTCGAGAGACAAAACCAGACTCTTAAAAGGATGTTACGTAGGAGTTTGGAGGGGGAAATGGACAACTGGGATACAATGCTTCCCTTTGTTCTTTATGCGTGCCGAGAGAGAAAACAGGCCTCATTAGGAACAGCACCCTATGAGCTACTATACGGGAGGTCTCCCCGCGGCATTCTCGATATTTTGAGAGAACAGTGGGTGGAACCCGATCCCAGGGAAGTAGAGGTGCCCGAGTTCCTGAGAAACTTAAAGAAGCGGCTATGGCAGTGGATAATCTGAAGCGTAGTCAGGCCAAACAAAAAGCCTATTATGATAGGAACACAAAGCAACGGCAACTAATTGTACGAGAGAAAGTTATTGTAATGGTGGCTGGGACAGAACCGAAATTTGAGAGTCATTGGAAAGGCCCATGTCGGGTAGAACAAGCTGTAGGACCTGTATCTTACTTGGTCGAGAATAGGAAAGGTCGCAGGCAAGTTTACCATGTCAACGTGTTAAAACCATGGCATGACAGAGTAGCTTTAGCCCAAATAGCCACAATAGCCTCTCTGAGACAACAGCCTCAACAGAAGCTCATCAGCACTGAACCCATAGATAGAATCACGTGCTGTGCCGTCAAGACTAAGCCAGCCCGTGATATCTTAAGGGAGGGGGGATCTGTGACGTAGGAGACTCTTATGAAGCAATGGAAACTGATAGTGATCCGGTGGAGAGAACCGGTACTGCAAGGGAATGCAGGATTTTCTCTTCTGAGAGAAAAAAACACAGAGCTAATCAGGAACCACACCTCACCTCAAGGCAGGAGAGAAGCCAAGTCCCTGATTGGGCACACCCAAGCAGGAGGCGGGCAGTGCAGTACTCAGGTAGCTTGTTAAGAATGCAGAAACAGAAACAGTTAGATGAGCACGAGCACCAGGAGCAAGACGGAGAGGAGGAGTCAGGACACAAGCACCTGGACGAGGACAGGTCAGATGACCAGGAACCGTTGGAGAGAGAACCACTAAGCAACTGTGATCCACGAAGGAGCAGACAGGACCTGGGAGACTCAGGGGCAGAAAAAGACTTCTGTTACCAGAAGAATTCAAAGGCACTGAGAGACCCAAGGCTACAGCTCAGGAATTTAAAGGACCAAGCAGAACCTTGGAACAGGAGGCAGAGGGAGAAAGAATTACCCTGGAAGATAGAAGCCCCAGCACAAGGTATCTGGTGGGTTTGGAACGGCTAGCAAGCTTAACAGTGGGAAGCCAGAAAGAGTGAACTTTAATTGTGAAAGACAGAACAAAGGCAGAAAGTTTGATAGTAATTGGTTAAGCCAAGAGAAGCCTGACTGTTTTCCTTTTAACACTCTGAGAGACTCTCCAAGCACAGCTGAAGCGTTTTACCCTGCACTTTCATTTGGAGATAGGTGGGGGAAGAGAAATGCTTACACGCTGAACTGTTGTCCAAGTAAAAGCACTGATAATTGCCAAGAGATAAGAACATTAAATAAGCATTTACCTGAAGGAGGATATTCTCAGCTTAGCTCAGAAAATACACAGGCTGAATTACTTCTCACTGAATTCAGGGAGTTCCTTAAAAGTAGAGCAGTTTCTCCTCATGACGTAGCAAAGCCTATGAGCAGCTGTGAGGAAGAAAGGCCTTTAATTTCTCTGCCGTCTACAGAGCAGGAAGTCCCGATGGACTGCTCTACATGTGTGATTCAAAAGGACATTTAAGTGATATGCTTGCCAATGTTTTATGAAAGAATATAACAAAGTTACCTCACTGATTGCTATGCTAAAGAAGCTTATGTGAAGAGAATAAGTGAAAGCATATTGTGTGCAATTCAGGAGCATTGCTGTTACCAGAGTTTTCTGTTACGTTACTGAAAGGAGGTCACAGGACAACTGAATGTGATCAGTAATGGACATTTAGCCAAGCAGTAAAAAGCCTTGTTTAGTTAAGTTTCTCAGCCTTGTTTTGTGCTACATTATTTCATTTACGTCTGCTGCATTTGAACTCCGGAGCGGGAGAAATAAACCTCACAAAAGAAATTTTCTTTGCCTTGCCTTACTACTTGAGCACCTACACAACTACAACCTTAACCCTCAAGGGCATTCAAGGCCAGCCCCTCCCTTAAACCTCAAGGTCCAGGGAGTGGGTGGGTGGCAATACACAGTCAGTTCCCCCCACCAACCTGAGGTGCTGTAGAGGTGCATATCCCATCTGGTGATCACATGGAGACTGCTGTTCTATATGTGAATTGCATCATGGGTATTGGTGGGTTTACCCTGTTGAAGGAACATTCCCTTTGAAGGGACATATTTGCATTGTGCTTGCTGTGGTTGTTTGGGATAGTGGTTATAGATGTGTGTTGGGTCACTGTAGGTTGCAGGTTTGATTTCCACATGTTTTTTTTTGTTTCTTGTGTTCTGCTAACCTGACCATGAACTGGCCGCACCTTCATCACCTCTTCACACACCCATCCATCTCTTCACTGTATGCCACAGTATGCCCTTTATGCAGCCTATCTGTTACATATTAGCTGTTACATATGGTTCTTTCTTTATACTGTCCATGTGAGCACTCGGCTTGGGGGATTGGTGTTGCTATTGTTGAGGTGGTCTGTACCACATCAGTGTGCAGGTTCAATTCTCATGTTTTCCATTCGGTTCCCCATTTTGCCCTGGTCCACAGACCATCCCCTGCTGTCCTTTGGTTTTAGGTTTCTCTGCTCTTTTGCATGCTGTCTCCACTGCATAACATTTCATTGTATGTGTGCACGTGCTTATATGTGTCTCTCGTATCAATTACAGATTGTGATATGAGCTGTAGACAGCTCTTCTGCATTTGTGTTACATCATGGTTACTGTTGGGGTTGCCCTATCCTGGCAGAGAGCAGGCTTTTTGTGTGGTGCCCTGCAGTGTTCTTGTATGCAGCCATTGCTGTGGAACTCACCTTGTTGGTGTCGTCTACCAGTTTGTGCACTGACTTTAATGCTAGTGGTCATGGGTTCAATTCCTCTCTGTTCTTTTTTTTTTTATGCTTGTCCTACACAACTACTCCCTCATCATAGTTCCCAACCATCCTTCTGTCTGTCTATCTGTGTCTGCCAGTCAAAACACCCTCACCTCAGTGCCTTATCCTACGGTGCCTCATAAGGCGCCCTTTGGGCACCCTATAAGGTGCCGTACAGGCAACATTATAATCAGCCTTGGCTGGCACGGCACTTGATGATGTGCCCTATTGGGCACCTTATAGGGCACCCTAAAAGGCGCTTTAGGTTACGGCACGAAGGTGCAGGGCCGGCCCGTCCATTGAGCAAAAATGTTTTTTGCACAGGGCCCCGCGTTTCAGGGGGCCCCGCGCAAAAAACATCTTGCGTCAGCGATCAGCCCAGCTAGATTTAAAAAAAACACAAACCGGCTGCTGCTGCCGCCGCTGCCATGACAGCGGCAGAATCAAGCACCCCGTGGGGCACCCCGTGCCCTACAGAATCCTCTTTTCAGCATCAACTCCCTCAGCGTCGGCTGCCAGAGCTGCGAAGGGAAAGTTTCTCCTCTCGTGGCTCTGTTAATCCCGCCACGGGGCTGATGGAAAATTCCATCAGCCCCGTGGCGGGCTTAACAGAGCCGTGAGAGGAGAATCTCTCCCTTTGCGGCTCTGAAAAGCCCGTGCTTTGGGAGCTGATGCTGAAAGGAGGACTCTGCAGGGCAGGGGGGCCCCGCGGTGTGCTCGATTCTGCCGCTGCCATGGCGGCGGCGGTGGCAGCAGCAGCCGGTTTGTGTTTTTTTTTAATCTAGCTGGACTGATGGGGGGGAGGGGGGTTAGGACTGGTAATGGGCTATGGGGGGCTAAAACTGTAAGTGGGCTGATGGGGGGGTTAGGATTGGTAGGCTATGGGGGGTTAGGACAGGAAATGGGCTATTGGGGGGGCTAAGACTGGAAGTGGGCTGATGGGGGGGTTAGGACTGGTAATGGGCTATGGGGGGGTTAGGACAGGTAATGAGTTATGGGGGGGCTAGGACTGGACGTGGGCTGATGGGAGGTTAGGACTGGTAATGGGCTATGGGGGCAGGGGGCTAAGACTGGAAATGGGCTGATGGGGGGGTAGGACTGGAAGTGGGCTGAAGGGGGGTTAGGATTGGTAATGAGCTATGAGGGGGGCTAAGACTGAAAATGGGTGATGGGGTTAGGACTGGAAGTGGGCTGATGGGGAGATTTGGACTGGTAATGGGCTATGGGGGAGCTAGGACTGGAAATGGGCTGATGGGGGGTTAGGACTGGTAATGGGCTATGGGGGGGCTAAGACTGAAAATGGGGTGATGGGGGTTAGGACTGGAAGTGGGCTGATGGGGGGCTTTAGACTGGTAATGGGTTGTGGGGGGGCTTAAGACTGGTAATGGGCTACGGGGGGGGCTAGGACTGGTAATGGGCTGGGGGGGTTGCTTGGACTGGAAATGGGATGAGTGGAAGGGGGCTTGAACTGCAAATAGCTGATGGGGACAGGGGGCATGGAATGGCAAAGGGCTGAGTGGAAGGGGGGGCTTAAACTGCAAATAGCTGATGGGGAACTTGATGTTACCGTGTGCTAACTGGCCAAGGTGCCCTCTAACGTGCATTAGTCGGCCATTGCTACCTTACCGCTGGTACACCCACTTCCTTTTATGGCATTCCTCACGTTATCGCTGCACATAGCACCGGGAACGCTATCGCTGTTTAGTAAACATACCCCATAGACTCTGTGTTGCATTGATATGTCAATCTGTATGGTATAACATATTGTATATTGCTTCTATGCACTAATCCAGCTGTCCAATTTTGCAACCTTTCATTATACTGCTAGTATTGCCAAGCCTCAATAAGTAAGATATAGGCACTGAATAGGCACTATCTTTCCCTAAACAGCATCACAAATCTATTCAGCTAAACCAGTACCCTTTTCACACTTTAAAATGCTTGAAAGGATTCCTTTCATACTGTTCCTATACTGTCTGGCTCATTCCATCATACCTGTTGGATCTTTCTCACACCAACAAGAACTAATTTCCACCATACATGGCTATGGCCGTAATAGACAAGATGATGGATTTTCTACATCAAGAACTCTCCATACCTCAAGACAACAACATCTCATACATATCATATGCCAGACCTCAAGAAAAACAATAACACAAAAAGCTCCAGAAGAGAAACAACTAACTTGCATGCTCATAAATGCAAGATCAATTAAGAACGAATGGCCAATTATAATTTCTATGTAGTCTCTAATAATTATTAGAGACTACATAGAAAACCACAGCCTATATATTCTCTATATTACTGAATCCTGGCTTACTGACACTGATACAGTCTTTTTAAATCAACTCAAACTCCCCAACTATGACATTTTTAACTGTCCAAGAGTCGGCAGAAGAGAGGTGGCACACTCATCTTGGCTAGATCCGCATTACAGTTCCAGTGCCTATCCTCATAAAACTCCAATAGCATCAACACCATCACTATTGAAAATAAGCACTTAGCTACAGCACTCATATATCGTGCTCCATCAACCCGCACAGATGACCTTTCCATAGCCCTTGATCTAGCCTGCAACCATTCTCCAAAATCTAGACCTCTCTGGATTTTAGGAGACTTTAATCTCCCAGCATTATTAAAGAAAAATGCTACGATATTCATTGATGCAATGTATGCACTAAGCTAGAACCAACTAATGTAGGCCTCAACCCACATAAAAGGAAACACATTGGACCTTATTTTTGCTCCTTCAGACACCCTAAGATCCAGCAAAATTCTCCAGCCACTAATTATATCAGTACCCTGGTCAGACCACAAGGCCATACTATTCTACATTCCATCTACCCTCCCAAATTCAAATGCAAATTCTATGACAACACCATTACCAACACGTTGTTTTAAACCATTCAATAAAGATACATTCATTGAAGAAATGATCCCAAATCTTAACCCACTAACCCTGATTTAGTGGACCTTATACACACATGGAATTCCACCCTAAGCCAGGCAGCATGGAATTCCACCCTAAGCCAGACAGCACAATCCAAGAAACGGGCCCATACAGCCACCTGGTTCACAGCTGATCTACATAAATCCTTATTACATCTTTGGAAACTTGAGAGAAAGTGGTGCCACACCAGGCTTCCGCAGGATCAAGAAATATATATATGAAGACCTTACAAAAGCACCAGAATAACATTTTCTAGAGAAGAAAAGAGTACCACACCAAAATCCTTATGTGCTCCCTCAATAGGCCTCGGAAACTCTTCAGACTAGTTCAGTCACTCACCAAGGACCTATCAGGTCAACAAAATGTTAAATTTACCACAACCCCAAGACTTCGCCTCACACTTCCAAAATAAAAACAAACTGACCTTCCATAATACAGAAGACTCCCACAGGGCCACTCCTAATAAGGATTGTACCAATATACCTGCCTTAAATGCTTTCTACCCGTATTCCACTGAGCAAATCGAGAACATAATAAGTCTCAACTCTACTATCTCTCCTGCAGATCCATGCCCTGCTCATTGGATCAAATCAACCTGCTCTGAATTAAGCTCTTATATATCAAGGATTGTTTACCTCTCCTTCACTAAAGGTCTAGTTCCAGAACCATTAAAAATAGCCACCACCAGACCCATTCTAAAAAACCCTAAGCTGGACCATCAAGATCCAAACTCTTATTGTCCTATATCTAGCCTCCCCTTCCTGGCTAAGATATTAGAGAAGATTGTCCAACAGCAGATACAGGACCATATTGACTGTTATGCACCATTGGATCACCAACAACATGGCTTCCGGCTGCAACATGGTGTTGAAACCCTGCTCACCTCACTCATGGACAACCCGATAAAGGGCATAAATAAAAAACAAGGCTTCATTTTAATCTTCCTGGATATTGCATCAGTATTCGACACAGTATGTCACAAAAGCTTGCTTGACCCACTACAACTAAAGGGCATTCAGGGCTTAGCATTGGACTGGTGTCAATCATATCTAGCAAACCGTCAACAACGAGTTAGCATTGTCTCCCAATCATTATCAGAATATCAACAAACTCAAGGAGTACCACAGGGATCTTCCTTGTCTGCTTTGCTATTTAATTTATATATCCAACCAATATGTGAGATCATACAGGCCTTTGCTATTCTTTACCACATTTATGCGGACGATGTGTTGCTCCAAACACCATTCTCCATAATCAACCCTAACTACACTAAAATTAATGACTGCCTTAATGCAGTATCTGACTGGATAAATTCTCACAACTTGAAAGTCAACTCTAATAAAACAGAAGTTTTATTCATCTGAAAGGATCCCACATTCACACCACCAGAGTCCATACAGGTTAAGGACGCCAAACTGAAGACTAAGGGGTATGTTTACTAAACTGTGGTATCGTAGCAGCAGCTACGTTAACACACATTAAGTAACGTTAACGCACATTAAGAACGCACGTTAACGTTACTTAATGCGCGTTAACGTTACTTAACACACGTTAACATCACCGGCCACGGTAAGTCCCGCAGAGGGTGGAGAGAGGGCGGAGAGAAGGGGTCAAAGGGAGGGGAGTGGGTGGGGAGTGGGCGAGGAGAGGCTCCTTTTACACTAACGCGAGGAAATGAAGGGCCAAACATTATCGGGACTGAAAACCTGTCGTTAGGTGCACATTTGCAGGAGGGTGAAACCACTTAAGCGTCGAGAGCCCACAAAAAGTGATAGTAGTGATCCATTTGCAGCAACAGCATAGTGCCCAAGAATGAAAGGCCACTATGGCGATGGTGCAAATGGGGCATAGGGGGCTGCAGGAGGGACATGTAGTGGGGGCAGCTGGGGCACAGGGTGGACTAGGCAGTCACCTAGGTGGCACATAGGAACATAGAAACCGGACATCAGGAAGACAGCAGCTGACAAAGGCTAAACACAATCCACCTACATCTACCTGGTCCACCCTAGCTAACAGTTGCCAGGGCACTGACCTGACATCCCCCCAGCCAACGCTCCCCCAAGTATAAGGGACATAATATTGGCAGACAGTGATGGGGTGGATGTGATAATGTCCATGTATGCCCCCTCACCCCAGACCCCACTCCCTAGGCAACCACCTACCAACACAGTGGAAAGCCTGGGAATGTACACTACCAGCACCGACAGCATATGGTCATGTCAGCATGGCAGGGGGGTGTGTGCCTATGATGGGGGCAGTGTCACCTGCCTGCAGTGGACCTAGGCCATGCCCTGTATCAGTACGTGGTGCGCAGTGCAACATAAAAGGTCTGGCTGAGGAAAAGTACGGTTAGCTCCAGGGACTACTGTGCATCTGTGGCAACAGTGTGGTGCAGTACACAACACAGCCAGTGTATCCATAAGCAGAGGATCACAGGTTCAAGTCCCAGCTGTGGATCTTGCAGAGCATGTCCCTATATTTTACCCTACAATGCAGATACAACAGCAACATGTGCAAAGCCCAAAGCAGCGGCAAACAGGGGTACAAACACCTACTCACACAGGCTCCACAATCCAAATATGCAAGGAGAGTCAGGCTGTTGGCCCCAGCACAGAGCTGCAGTTATCACCAGAGCACCACTACTACCTCCTGCACAGTTTATCAATGACAGCACTGTGATCAGGACCAGTGTAGCAGGCAGGGCTTCCAACCACCCCTATCTTTTCACAATGCTGCAAAGGCGTGTGTGTGTGTATGTATGTGTATGTCTATCCATTATTTTGTGGCTGCCCACACCTCACTGGGCCCACAATGTCCCACTGTTACCAGTGTTAGCCTGAATATGTGAATAATGAGGAGCAAGGTATTGTGGGTATGACCCAGACATGGTGGATTGGCCAGGATGCATCTTCACAGGGTGTGGGGCAATGGCTGGGACACTGTAGTGCCCGAGCACCTCCTGCATGGGCAGAGTGGCCACAGCATGTCATGCTGGGAGGACACTCTCACTCTGACCGAGCAGTGACCATGGCATGTCTGGGTTCCCACATAGCGCTCTACACTATCTTTTCAGTGATCACTGAGATACCTGCTTGATGCCTATAATTCTTCTGTAAGTATGTCCTATGGACTGGCTAGTGGATTGTCTGCAATTAGTCTGTGTATGGTTGGAACACCTTGTAGAGTACTGCAGGTGCAGTCTGACTGTGCTATCTGCTGGTGGTTGGCAGACTGTGGTGTAAGGCAGTTGAGGTTTTCCAGATCTAATCCTAGCATTGCTGCTGGTCTGTCCCAGTCACAGGTATGGCTTTGGCCCACCAACCCTGGACGGCTGTCTTATACCAGCAGGATGGAGGTTGCTTCACAGGGGCTCAGGCACCTTTCCCGTAACTGCAAAAAGAGTGATTGTGGGCTCTTTGGGGTATGTAGTGTGTACCACTTTGACCAGTAGAGGCACTGCTACACAAACCTCATGCAAGTCTAGAAGCCTCCTCTGCCCTGTTAACAACTGCCAATGTCAGCCAGACCCTAACACTGGGTACGCACTAATCTGGGTGGTGTCTGGTCCCAGAGGGTCACATGTGACTGCAGAACACAGATGGACACTGAACTACCTTCAGATGCACTGCAAGGAACACCTGTCACACAGAGCCTTCTCACTATTTGCCCCTCCGCTCTGGAACTCACTACCCGCTCCAATCAGACTAATCACCGACCTCTCCACCTTTAGAAAAGCAATAAAGACACACCTCTTCCAGCTGTATTTGAACATATAGCATAGCACATTATGATGATCTCACCCAAACTTACCCAATACCGATAGATTGTATATAGTTTACATATCTTTACAAAAGATATGTTTATTATCTTGTTTTATGTATCAAGTTCAAATATTCCATATTTTATGTACCAAGTTCAAATGTTCTATGTATACTGTTTCAAGTTGTTACAATGTAAACCGCACTGATTTAAAATAGCGCAGTATGTAAAACCAAATAAATTAAAAAATAAAATAAATAATCTAATTTCTGCAATGCTAGCTAGCATCTGGACGATTGTCCAAAAATCTGTCCGTTCTAAAAACATCTTAAGATATCAAATTTGACACAATTTAAAAAGCACACTCTGTTCCACCTTTACAAATTGACCATGATGGTCCAGAGAAATTCCCAAATAACTAATCGTGTCTCTCATTGCAATGTCATACCCTCCCAATATTATAACATTAGGAAAAGGTATTGTACTATCAGCACAGATGATCATCACCTCCGATTTTTTAGTTAGTAGTCAAACCATTATTAGCTATCCACTACGATATTTACTGAAAATGTAAAATAAGCTTCAAAAAGAAAAGCCCCTCATCAAGATTAAAGCATTCAATATAAGAATATAATCTGCACAGAGATGAAATTCAAGACCTATTTTCCGCAGAAGTGTACAAAAGGAAGTAGATAAACATTAAACATAGTAGAAGGTAGGGAGAAGCCTTGCGGCACTCTATACTCTAAACTGCACCAAGCTGAAGTTTTATTTGCGATACTGACCTATAGCATATGACCAGACAAAAAGTTTACAAACCGTCATCATGCACTCTTGCAAAACCCAGATTTGCAAGACTTCACAGCAATATTGCGGGTATTACAGCATTGAAAGCAGCAGATATATCAACAAAAAGTAGCACGTAAGTCAGTTTCCCATTCTGCAAATTCCTCAATATCATTTTCTCCAAACACCAACAATGTCTCATAGCTATTCTCTCAGCTGAAACCATGCCGCAAGTCATCAAGCACTTTGTTAGTTTCAAGAAAACCCTGAAGCTGCAAGATACAACTTGTTCTATAAATTTACCACTAAATCGGTCGATAATTGTAAACATCATTTTCATCTAGAAGTAGCCAGTTCCCAAAGATACTTTCACCAAATGATGCAAAAATGGCACAACCAGCTTTCTTATCTGCTTTACAGTAGAAACTGAAACTGCATTACATGGTCAAAGAATATTATTCATCTTCAATAATAACCAAGAAACATCATCCATGGATACTTTGCATATCCCATAATACCGATATCCCCTGGGTCTGTTGGATAACTGGAAGCTCTTGATCCACATCAGAACAACCATCATGAGAAGGATCATATTTAGACTTCTCAACAAAAGCAGTAAGAAAATCATTAGGTTCTAAAGATATGCTTTTCTCCCAGTTACCAGCATGTGAGAGCAAAGAACAGTCTGTAGAATATAGCTCTTATCTTAAAATACTTCCGTTTTATTAAGTTCAACTTGGCTTTATACTGTTGATATACACCAAAGAATGCCACCCATGCATCATTGGATGCATTCTTCCGCCAACAACATTTCACATGGCATGCTTCATTTCTTAATTCTCGCTAGGTTTCATTAAACCATAGTGCAAAATGCTTTCGCTTTCCCTTTATCGTAATAGCACTAGCCTGACATGCCTTTGTGACAGAACTATGACAGTAAGCAACTAGGGGGTATGTTTACTAAACTGCGGTAACGTTACAGACCATGTGTTAGGTAATGTTAACGATCGTTAGGTAACTTTAATGCACGGTATGTAACGTTAATGCGTGTTAATGTTACCTAACGATCGGTAACATTCCCGGCCGCGGCAAACACCGCAGAGGGTGGAGAGAGGGCGGAGAGAAGGGGTCAATGGGCGGGGAGTAGGCGGAGAGAGGCATCCTGCACACTAACACACTGAACTGAAGAGCTAAATCCTACCACAAATGAAAACCTGCCGTTAGATGCACATTTGCAGGAGAGAGAAACCATTTCAGTGTCAGCAATGTACAGCATAGGCAGGGAGCCCAAGAAACATGATAGTAGTACTCCATTTTCAGCAACAGCATAGTGCCCAAGTATGAAAGGCCACTATGGCGATGGTGCAAATGGGGCATAGGGGGCTGCAGGCGGGACATGTAGCGGGGGCGGCTTGGGCACAGGGTGGACTAGGTGGGCACCTAGGTGGCACATAGGAGCATAGAAACAGGAAATCAGCATGACAGCATCTGACAAAGGCCAAACAATCCACCTACATCTACCTGGTCCACCCGAGCTAACAGTTGCCAGGGCATTGACCTAACATCCCCCCAGCCAATCCTCCCCCAAGCAGAAGGGACATACTATTGGTAGGCGGTGATGGGGGGATGTGAGGATGCTCATGTATGCCCCCTGCCCCAGACCCCGCTCCCTAGGTGACCACCTACCCACACAGTGGATGGCCTGGGACTGTGCACTACCAGCACTAACAGCATATGGTCATGTCAGCATGGCAGGGGGGAGGGGTGTGCCTGTGCTAGAGGGGGCAGTGGCACCTGCCTGCAGTGGACCTAGGCCATGCCCTGTACCAGTATGTGTTGCGCAGTGCAACATAAAAGGACTGGCTGAGGAAAAGTACAGGTAGCCCCAGGGACCACCATGCATGTGTGGCACAGTACACACAGCCAGTGTTTCCAGAAGCAGCAGATCACAGGTTCAAGTCCCAGCTGTGGTTCCTGGAGAGCATGTCCCCACATTTTACCCAACAATGCAGATACAACAGCAACATGTGCAAAGCCCAAAGCAGCTGCAAAAAGGGGTACACAATCCAAAGATGCAAGGAGAGTCAGGCTGTTGGCCCCAGCATTGAGCTGAAGTTATCACCAGAGCACTACTACTACCTCCTGCACAATTTAGCACTGTCGGCACTGTGATCAGGACCAGTGTGGTGGGCAGGGTTGTCAACCACCCCTATCTTTGCACAATGCTTCAATAGGAGTGTGTATGTGTGTATATCTATCCATTGTTCTGTGGCCGCCCACCCCTCTCTTGGCCCAAAATATCCCACTGTTACTAGTGTTAGCCTGAATATGTGCGTAATGAGGAGCAAGGTGTTGTGGGTATGGCCCGGACAGGGCAGATTGCCAGGATGCATCTTCACAGGATGTGGGGCAATAGCTGGGACACTGTAGTACCCGACCACCTCCTGCATGTCAGGGTGGCCACAGCATGTGACCATGGCATGTCTAGGTTCCAACATAGTGCTCCACACTATCTGCCTCCAGTGATAACTTTGTGATCCTAGTACTGGGCCCCCAATCATTGAGCTGCCTGCTTGGTGCATATAGTTCATCTGTGAGCATGCACTATGGACTGGCTAGTGGACTGTCTGCAGTTCGAGTGTGCATGGTTGGAACACCTATAAGGTACAGTCTGACTGTGCTACCTGCTGGTGACTGGCAGACAGTGGTGTGAGGCAGTTCGGGTTTTCTAGACCTAACCCCAGAATTGCTACTGGTGTGCCCCAGTCACAGGTATGGCTATGGCCCACCAACCCTGGAGGGCTGTCTTATACGAGCAGGATGGAGGTTGCTTCACCGGGGCTGGGGCACCTGTCCCTTACCTACAAAAAGGGGTATGTGGGCCCTTTGGTGTATGTAGTGTATACCACTGTGATCTATAAAGGCACTGTTACACAAACCTCATGCAAGTCTAGAAACCCCTCTGTCCTGATAGCAGGTGCCCATGTCAGCCAGACCCTAACACAGGGTACACACTAATGTGGGTGGTGTCTGGTCCCAGAGGACCACATGTGACTGCAGGATACAGATGGATACTGAATTACCTTCGGTTGCACTGCAAAGAATACCTGTCACACACTGCTTGCCTCGCCTGTGCCTGATCTGCATGGCACCACCACTCCTCTGTCGACCCATCATTGTAACTATTCTGCCACCTCCGCCTCCACTGGAGGACAGGTATTCCCATCGTCTGCCACCAACTGTCTTTCCAGTATTTTACATTGCCAACACCCTGTGCTGTGGTACAGTTGCCCCCACCATGTTTGTCATCAGTACTAGCAGCCACATGGGATGCACACAGATATGGCAGGTCCAGCGGCTCCCAGCTCTCCCTCCTTCACTCACCTGTTCATTGCCTTTCCTGAGTGCTCTGTCTAGTGTTAAGGCTACATCTGTCTCTGTTCCTCACAGGTCATGCATGTCATCCTGAGGCACCTTGCAGCCCTTAGGGCACACTAACCTAGGGCACCGTAACCTTATTAGGCCACCTTAACCTATGGTTCCATAGCCCAGGGTGCCTTCTACGGTGCCTTGTCCAGGGGTGCCTAATAAGACACTTAGCCTAGGGAGCCCTATAGGGGGCCTTATGGGGCACCTTACGAGGCACCTTACAAGGAGCATCTGTGGGACTAGAAACCCCAGTCCTTCTGGCCCAAGGTTGCTGTCCTCTAGTGGGATTTGAACCCCTGACCTTCTGGCCTGAAGTACCTTGCCCCAACCACTAGGCTACTCCTCCCTCTAATGATAAAGAAGACCAATCTAATAATGGAGCGAATGAAATTTGAGGACTTCACTAAAATAGAGGCTCTAGCCCAGGGGTGGGCACCTCCGGTCCTGGAGGGCCGCAGACCAGTCAGGTTTTCGGGATATCCCTAATGAACATGCATGAGATATATATGCATTAGAGATATCCTGCCAACCTGACTGGTTTGTGGCCCTCCAGGGCTGGATTTGGAGACCCCTGCCTTACACCTCTGTCATTTAAGATCATGAGTGGGCAAGGTACAGATGTCCTAGACATCGAAAGGGTATATAGAATGTGTCACATTCCTCCTCGATTCTCACCACCACCAAAAAGTTGTCTAATAGACAATTTTTTGGTGGTGGTGAGAAGTGAGGAGGACTGTGACAAATTCTATCTAACGTTTTTGATGTCTTGGACATCTGCACCTTGTCCACTCACAATCTTAAATGACAGAGGTGTAAGGCAGGGGTCTCCAGATCCAGCCCTGGAGGGCCACAAACCAGTCAGGTTGGCAGGATATCTCTAATGCATATATATCTCATGCATATTCATTAGAGATATCCCAAAAACCTGACTGGTCTGCGGCCCTCCAGGACCAGGTTTGCCCACCCCTGCTCTAGCCCTTGTGTGTTTTTTTTTAATTGATTGATAAAAATATAATCCTTTCCAGATGTCTCTGCCTTTAAGGACACATATCTTGGCATGGATGTTTATTGCCAGCTTTGGGAATTACAAACCTGAGCATATTATAGACTGCTAATGGCAAATCCCAAAGTGGATTACAATGAGCAAACATTTTAAACTGGCAGAAGTTATAGAGATGAAGCCCACTGGTTATTACAATGACTGTGGAGGCAGAGGTTATGAGTTTGATCCCACAGTGGTGTTATTTAATAAGGTTGTCTGAGGGATATCCTTTTAATTTAAATCAGTGCTGCCAGAAAAAACACCCTCACAGTGCTGTAACCTAAGGTGCCCTATAGGGCACATTGTAAGGTGCCTTGGCAGACAGGGCACTTTATAATGGGCCCTATGGGGCGCCCTATAGGGCACCTTATGAGGCACCTTAGGTTACAGTACTGTGAGGGTGTTTTTTCTGTCAGCACTGATTTAAATTAAAAGGAAATCCCTCAGACAGCCTTATTAAATAACACCACTGCAGGATTGAACTCATGACTACTGTCTCCACAGTCATTGTAGTAACCAGCGGGCTATACCTCCCTAGCCTCTGATGTAGTGCTGGCTGGCTACAGAAAGACTTCAGGTCACCAAACAAACTGTCTGCTGTGGTAAATAGGATAGGGTAAACCCACCCGTACCCATGATGCACTGCACATGCAGATGAGCAGTCTATATCTGATCACAAGATGGGGTATGCGCCTCCACAGCACCTCGGCCTTGTAGGGGGAACTGACTATGTGTGTTACTGGCACAGAGTAGCTACAGACTGTGACATTGTGTGGTTCCTGTGCTCACCCTGAGGGTGAGGTGGGGCGCCCAGCACCAGGCCCGCAGCACATGGCTTGGCTGTGATAGGCTGTGCTGCAGGTCTCCATCAGGGACAGTGTGTGATAGGCAGTCCCTACAGATGCACCTACGATACATCTGTGTTTCCCAGTCATGTTTAGCCCTTGTGGACTATGATGTACCCAGAATAGTGCACGTCCTGGGTGCTGGCCATGGTCACTTGTTTTAGGAGAAGGGTGGTGTTTGGACCCAAAAGTGGATTATATACCTCCACCCATCCTGCCCTTTCTGGGGTGGGGTGGGGTGGGGTGGGGTGGGGGATAGGATCTCCCACAAACAAATCCACGTTCTACATCTGAGGAAGTAGAGGGGACCATCAACCATAGTCCTGCTCTGTAATAGTCACCCTCCAGGGCAGTCAATGCAGATCTGTACTTTTCACATAAGGCACTGGCAGACAGGCCTGGAAAAAGCTCAGCTACCACCACCACCACCACCATCAGCCATTCACCAGTAGATGGCACATTCAGTCTTCACCCACTACAACCTGCAAGGTGTTCCAGCCATACATATGCTAACTGCAGAGAGTCTGCTAACCAGCACATGGTGCACATTCCTGGAAGAACTGTATGCACCCAAAAGTGGGATGTAAGCACGCACACACACACCAAGCAAATATGTCAGTGATTGGGCCACAGAAAAGGAAATCTATAGATACACCTTGAGAGAAACATTGTATAAGCATTATGTGGGAACATAGACATGCCATGGTCACTGCTCAGTCAGGGTGAGACTGACCTCCCAGCATGACATGCTGTGGCCACCCTGTCCATGCAGGTGGTGGTCGACCACTACAATATCCCAGCCATTGCCCTATGCCCTGTGCAGATGCATCCTGCCCAGACCGCCCTGTCTGGGCCATACCCACAATACCTTTCTCCTCATTATGCACACTGGCAGGCTAACGCTGGAAACAGTGTAAGCATTGTGGGCTCAGTAAGGTGTAGGCAGCCACAAAACACTGGATAGACACTTCCTCACCTATTTCAACATTGTGCAAAGATAGAGGTGGTTGGCAGCCCTGGCCGCCACACCAGTCCTGGGCACAGTGCAGGCATTGCTAAGGTACTCAATACTGTTATGGTCTCTCTCCGGGGTGGTAAACACTGTAAGAAAACAAACAGAAAGGAAACACACTCCACATATATCAGAAAAGTTGCTATGATCAATCTCTGTTAACAATTTGTGTTTAATGTAGGATCTGTTATCTGACATTTATCATAACAACCTTTTGATATATATGGAGCGTGTTTCCATATTTATGACGGCATTGCTAAGGTATGCAGGTGGTAATATTGGTGGCTGCTGCTCCACGCAGGGCCCAAAAGGCCTGGCTCTCCATGAGGATATGGATAGTGGGGCCTGTGGGTGTGAGTGTTTGTGACCTTGTTGGCCGCTGCTCTAGGGTGTGCACATCTTTATGGTATATGTGTTCTGTAAGGTAAACTATAGGTACAAGGTCTGCAGAAGCCACAGCTGGGACTTGAACCTGTGGCCTTCAACACACTGGCTGTGTGTACTGCAGGAAACTGTTGCCACAGAGGCAAGTCATTTCCTGGGGATACCATAACTGTTCTTCAGACAGACCTTGTCGCACTGCACACCACCCACCTAAACAGGGCTTGGCCTTGGTCTGCTGTGGGCAGCTGCCACTGCCCCCTCTACCACCAGCACCCCTCCCCCACCATGCTGACATGCCCTTATGCCAGTGGTGTTGGAGGTGTGCAGTCCCATACCATCCAGTGTACCTGTAGGTGGCTGCCTATGGTGTGGGATCTGGGGTAGGGGTGCCTAAATAGACATCCGCGCTTCCCCCCCCCGGCACCGCCTGTCAATGTTATGTTCCCTTTGGGGTATCAGCTGGGTACTGTCCCCTGGGACACTATGGGACACACACTTGTGGGCATGTTTGATCTTGCTACAAGGGTGTCCAATATATTCTGTAATGGATGTTGAATTGTTTTATAATGCTGCATATTGGCTGTATGTAGACATTGAATAGTAGAGCCGAGAGAGCTGAGCCTTGTGAGACTCCTTGGTGTTGGGTGAAGGGTGCAGACTGTTGGGCTTTGCTTCTTACTTGCTGTGTATGGTGGGAGAGGTATGAGAAGAACCAATCCAGGACTGTGCCGCTTATCCCCACATTCCTGAGTCTTTTCAGCAGGGTGTTGTGATTTACTGAGTCAAATGCAGCAGTGATGTCTTTGAAACATAGTTCAAAGCCGTGGTGTATATTGTCCATGCCTGTTACAAGGGTGTCCAAGAGAGAAGTCATAAGTGTTTCTACGCCGTGGTCTTGTTTGAAGCCATATTGGTGGTGGTCCAGTGGGGCGTAGGTATCTATGTGGTCCTGTAGTTGATGCTGAACACATTTTTCAATTATCTTGGTTATGAAGGTGAGGCTGGATATTGGTTGGTAGGAGTTTGGTTCATTCTTGTCAAGGTTGTTGTTCTTAAGGATTGGTCTAATGGATGCTTTCCTGAGTTGCTGGAGGAGGTATCCTTGAGTTAGTGAGGATTCAACAATCATTTGTAGATGGGGTGTCAGGTATTCTTTTGTCTGCTTGATCCATGTAACTGGGCATGGGTCGATAGGAGAGGTTGTTGTGTTTATGGTGGTTATGATGGAGTTGAGTTGTTGTCTTGATGGGATGTGAAATGTGATCCATGTTTCATCCATTGTATGTTGTATATTAGATTTGGTTGGTTTCTTGAGTGGTGTCTGTGTATATTTGAGTTGTATATAGTTGGCTAGATCTTGTGGGGGAATGGAGTTTATATAATCTGTTCTTGTCGGTTCTTTCGTGAGCTTGCTTACTATAGAGAAGAGCTCCCTTGGTTTGTTGATTGATTTCATTATCAAGTTTGAGTGGTATTCCTTCTTGTGACTGTTTATCATATTGTGGTATGTGGCTTGCAATTCCTTGCATTTCGTCAAGATGTTATGGCTTTTTGTTCTTCTCCATTGTCTTTCCACTTTCCTTAGGCATTTCTTGTGTTTGTTGATTTCACTTGAATACCAGGGGGCATAGTGTTTTCTTCTGTTGTCATGGGTTGGTTTATGTGTTGTGATTGCTGTGTTATGTAGTTTCATTCCATTTGGCAATGGTGGCATCAAGATCTGTTATACTTTGCTCTAGTTCTGGCAGTATTTCTTTGAGGACCTTTTCTTTGTGAAAGGATCCAAATCTTCTTTTCTCTTTGAGAATTGCTTCATGGGTTCGGCTCTTTATGGGCTGGTTTATAGAGAAGTTGATCATATGGTGGTCCGACCAAGGGATAGGGGTGACAGTTACGTGTGTTATCATGTTCTTGATGCAATGTTGGTTTGGTGTAAATACCAGGTCAAGGGTGCCTCCCATCTTGTTGGTTGCGGTATTTATTAGTTGGATGTACTGCAGATCTTCCATTGTTTCTATGTTGATTCTGGGTGGATAGCGAAGGAATGTTGGGGTCCCCTAGGACTATGAGTGTTTGTTTTGCATTGCCAGGGAGCAGATTTGTTCTAGTATGGTGGAGAGTTTGTCTTCATTTGCGCTTGAGGCTCTGTATAGGAGGAAGAGTGCTAGATGTTTATTTGAGACTGTTATTTCGTTGCTTCCTGTGGCTCATACGTTGGATGTGGCTTGGAATTGCAGATATGCCTTTGCAATAACTAGCACACCACTGCCTCTGCGTGTTGGTCTTGTGGAGCGGTGTATTGTATACTGTTGGGAGGCCATCTGATTTATGAGTACATTGTCCGTATCGGAGAGCCACATTTCGGTGATGCACATGATATCTATGTCCTGGTTCTGTATGTAGTCCATTATTGTGTGGAATTTGTTCCATATGGAACAGGCATTGGCTAGTGCGCAGGAGAGTGTGGTGTCTTGTGGCAATTTGATAGGCGATATTTCTTCATTGCTAGTAGAGGTTATGTGTATTATTCTTTGTGGTCTGTTGTGGTGTTGTGGGCAGAAGTACTTCACCCCCTACTCTGTACCACACCCTTGTATTTTTGCAGTCCATATGCATGACCCTGCATTTTTTAGCATTAAATCTCAGCTGCCAAATTCTTGACCATTCTTCAACCTTAGATAGATCCCTCCTTGTGTTATCTATTTCTTCCTGGGTGTCTACTCTATTGCAGATTTTGGTATCATCCACAAACAGGCAAACCTTACCTGACAGCCCTTCACAATATCACTAAAAAATATGTTAAAAATAATCAGACCAGGGACAGATCCCCGCGACGCACCACTGGTAACCTCCTTCTTCTCAGAGTGAGCTCCATTTATCTGTGCCCTTTGTTGCCTCCCGCTCAACCAATTTCTAACCCAGTCAGTCACTTTAGGGTCCATTCCTAGGGTGTTCAGCCTTGCAGAATGGTGTCAAAGGCTTTACTGAAATCATATCTAGTATTCTCTCTTGGCCCAACTCTCTGGTCACCCAGTCAAAGAAATCAATCAGATTTGTCTGACAAGAACTGCCTCTAGTAAACCCATGCTGCCTCTGATCTTGCAATTCATTGGACTCCAGAAGCCTCACTATCTTCTCTTTTAACAGATTTTCCAATAATTTACTCAACACAGAGGTTAGACTAATGGCCTGCAGTTTTCAACTTCATCTTTACTTCTGCTTTTGTGTAAAGGGATCACATGTGCCTTCTAGTCCTCTGGGACCACTCTCGACTCTAAAGAAGAATTGAAAAGGTCAGTCAGTAGAGTTGCTAGAATGTCTCAAAGTTCCTCAATATTCTCGGATGTATCTCATCCAGTCCCATCGCTTTGTCTACTTTTAGTTTAGCTAGTTCCTCTCAAATACAGTTTTCTGAAAATCATTCAAGATCTCCGTCACTTCTGTTCCTATTTCTGGGTGTTTTCTGAGGTCCTGCTCCTGGTCCTTCATCTGTGAACACAGAACAGAAATATTTGTTAATTAATTCCGCTTTATCCTCACCAATTTCTACATATTCTTCCCCTTCACCCTTGAGTCTGACAATACCACATTTGCATTTCCTTCTCTTACTAACACATTTGAAAAATGTCTTATTCCCTCACTTTATTGCACTTGCTATTTCTTCTTTGTTGTATCTTTGCTTTCCTGACTTCTTTGCTAGCTTCTCTAAGTTTTTCCAAATATACGAGAAGCTTGTCTTCCTCTCTCTGTGATCTCTTGTATTTTATTTTTATTTATTTATTTATTTAACATTTGCTTCTATACCGCGCTATTAAAATCAGCGCGGTGTACATCAAACAAGCATACTACAATGTATACAACAACATTGAGTTTACAAAGAACAGGAAATTGAACATGGGAAGGAAACCAGGGGAACTAAATACATATTAACACAAACTATGTACAATACTTTAATGTAAATGGGTGTTGCATTAGTTTTGTGAAGCTAACCATTATCTGAGGATATGACGTGCAGGGGCGGCAGGTATATGGGGGAAGTTTGCAGGTTGTTGGATGTGCTTCTATCACTGGAGGTTTCTGAGTAATATTTTGTGAATAGGTGGAGTTTTAAAGCTTTTCTGAATAGAATGATGCTTTTTATTCCACGGATTTCATGGGGGAGTGCATTCCAGTTTAAAGGGGCGAATAAGGAGAAGGCTCTGTTGGAGGTAGCTTTTGTGCATTTAGTCATTAGGTTGGGGACTGCTAACGTGTTCCGTGCAGTAGATCTTCTGCTTCTATTTTCTAGGGTGCCATGGATTAGCGTGCTGATTGGCATAGGGGGGTAGTTATTTAGGGCTTTGAAGGTAAGAACCAGTGATTTGTATTGGATCCTGGCGTGAAGAGGTAGCCAATGTAAATCCTTTATGATGGGTGTTATGTGGTCGGATCTTGATGATCCGGAGAGGACTCTTGTGGCTGCATTCAAGGCTAAGCGGAGCGGGTTTAAGGTCGACTGTGGAAGGCCATGAAGGATAATATTCGCGAAATCAACATGTGGAAGGACTAGAGCCTGAAAGGTTGTTCGGTAGTCTGTGAAGTCCAGTAAGTGTCGGAGGTGACGTAGAGTTCTGATCTTATGGTATATTGCCTTTGTGATGTTTTTTATATGCGTTGTCATGTTAAGGTGCTGGTCCAGGGTGATGCCGAGGTAACGAATTGTGGATTTGGATTTCAACTCTACATTGTTGACTCGTAGAGATGAAGGAGGTGTGAATTTGAGGTTCCTCGTGACAAATAGGACATCCGTTTTGCTGTGATTGATCCGTAAATTTTGGGATAATAGCCAATCTGTTACTGCTTCGAAGCAATTAATTATTGGGGAGAGCACTGGTTGGTCTATCAAGAATGGCATGTAAAGGAGGATGTCGTCAGCGTATGCAAGGCATTTTACGTTGAAGGATCGAATTAAGTCGCATATCGGCTGCATATAAATGTTAAACATCAATGAAGATAAGGACGATCCTTGGGGAACTCCCTGTGTCTGTAGAAACGGTTCGGAGGATGAGTGGCCAGCCTTGACTTGCTGCCATCTATTGGATAGGTAGGATTCACACCATTTTAGAGCTGTATTTTGGATCCCCTTTTCTTTCAGGCGTTGTAGAAGTATGTCATGACTCACTGAGTCGAAGGCAGCAGATATGTCCAGGAAAATAAGGACAAAGCCTTGTTGTATGTTGTTGATTCCTGTGATCAGATCATTAAACAGGGTTGTGAGGACAGTGTCTACTCCGTGTGCTTCTCTGAATCCGTGTTGGGCTGGATCCAATGGTGCTTCGGTGTCGATATGTTGCTGGATTTGTTGTTGGGCGGCTTTCTCAATGATCTTGGCAAGCTGGGGGATGCTCGATATTGGTCTGAAGGATTCTACTTTGGCTGGATCTAGTTTGCTATTTTTTAGTAATGGTTTGATAGAGGTGTTTTTGAGGCTCTGCGGGAATGATCCTGTGGTGAAGGACTGGTTCAGAATTTTGGCCAGGATGTTGCTTATGTCATGACGAAGCTCTTTGATCCAGCTGGCTGGGCAGGGGTCATTAGGTGCTGTGCTGGGATTAACAGAAGCAACGATGTCTGCGACCTCTTTAGTGGATACTGTGGTGAAGTTGCATAGTGGCGTTGCTTGAAAAGTTTCGGATGGTGTGGAGGGATTATTAGTGCCTATGTTTGCGTTGGTCTTAACCATCTTCGATTGTAAATAGTCTGCATAGTCCTGTGGTTGAGGCATTGGGGGGTGGACTGAGATTGGTTCTCCTGTTATGGACTTTACTATATTGAATAAAGCATGTGGTTTGTTGATGGAGCGTTTTAAAATATCAGTGTGATAGAGTTTCCTTTTTTGTGTGATCTTCTCACGGTGGGTCAGCAAGTATGAGTTGTATGCAGTGTGTGCTTCAGAGGAGTGGGTTCGACGCCATTGCCTCTCGAGTTTGCGTAGATGGTGTAGCGATGTTCGTAGGTCCGTGGAGAACCAGGGTGCATGTTCTCGTCGTTTTGTAGTCTTTTTGGCGAAAGATGGACAGGATGCAGCTCTGAGGTTATCATCCCATTTTGATATGATGTCATCCAGGCTGAGGGATGTGTTGGTCATAAGAGGTTGGAGGTTCTCTAGGACTTCGCTCTTGTTGAGTGGGCGGAAGCGGGCTGCTGTAGTTCTGGAATTATTTGTATTTGTTGTTGTCTGGTTGTCACTGGGAGTGCTTATGGGTATGTGGAAGCTAAGGAGATGGTGGTCGGACCACGGCACTGGTGTCACGGATAGTGCGATGTCTTGGGATGATGAGGCATTAGAAAGAGGTGCGAATATTAGGTCCAGCTTGCCCCCCTTAGTGTGGGTGGCAGAGTTGACACATTGTATGTATCCTAGATCCTCTAGGGCTTCAAGGAATGTTGTTGAGTGGCTATTTTGAAGAGATGGGAGGTTAAAGTCGCCGATTAACCAATTTGGAGAGTACGGGGTGGAAGTTTGACATGTTAACTCAATTATTGTTGATAGGTCATCTTGTGATGGAGTGGGCGCCCGGTATATGAGGTTGATGGTGCAGAGTTCACTTGATATGGTGAGGGTGTCAAGGTGAGTAGAGCTGGAGGTGTTACGCAACTTAAATTGAAGGTCAGCTTTGGCCAGGATGAGTGTCCCGCCTCCTTTCTGAGTGGACCTGTGGCAAGTATATAGGGAAAATCCTGGGGGTAGCATCTGGTTTAAGAGAACATTGTCGCATGCTGACAACCAAGTCTCGGTGATCATCAAGATGTCGAGATTGTGTAGTGATATCAGGTCAATGGCTGCAGGCCATTTTGAGCACACTGATCTGGCGTTTATCAGAGCACATTTCAGTAGGCGTTGCTGACGTTGTTTCTTGGCTTGTGTCTTTTTGAATAGTTGGAGGGGGATGTTAAGTAGGTGGGAGTGGGGTGTGTGGTTGGTTTTTGTTGTGGTATGGTATGGGAGCCCGGGCCGTCTCCTTCCATGGTGTAGGATTGGAATGGGGTTAGAGTCCTGGTTGAATGCAATTGAGAGGTTGGGGAGTCCAAGGGTAAGGAGAGAGATGAGTACTATCAGGAGTTTGTACATTCTGGACTGACAGCAGGGCAGTAGTTATAAAGGTAACACAGTTGAATGGGGGTTGAATTATTGGCATACAGTAGAGGGTAACACAGTGAATGGTGGTAATTACTGGCAACAGTAGAGGTAAACACAGTGAATGGTGGTAATTACTGGCAACAGTAGAGGGTAACACAGTGAATGGTGGTAATTACTGGCAACAGTAGAGGTAAACACAGTGAATGGTGGTAATTACTGGCAACAGTAGAGGGAAAGCAATTGTAAGCAATGATTACTGACTACAGTACATTTAGCTGTTAGGAGATTGCAGTTGTATGCAATGATTACTGACAATAGTGTCTTTTCAATTGTAGACAACAACTGTATATAATATTTACTAACAATAGTAAATCTAGCATGGGAGGTGACACTTGCTTTTTACAATTACTGATTACTGACAACAGTATGTATTTTGTTATATACTAGTGTGCATGAATGCTAGGTATATATAGTTCAATTTTGGTGTGGAATACTTGCTGTGGTCTGGGAGTCCTTCGTTGAGGGTATGAGTGAGCTCAACTTTAAAAGGAACCCAAGCTGCTTGTCGTTATGTGAGCTTTTGAAGCCAGCGAGGATCCAGCGTTGTTGTTTGGAGCTGTTTGCTTGTGTCGCTGATTTCTGATGCCCCTTCTTTCGGTCCCCGCCTAAGGGCCACGCCAAAGGGCCCTCTTGCGAGGCCCTCAGGCGCGGGCCCGCAAGGCGTGGGCACGCCTGTCGGTGGCGCTTTTTAAAGGTAGCGCTGGGTCCTCCCACAGCCCGGATAGGGCTGGAGTTGCAGGAGCGGGAAACTGCTTCGCTCTGCCTCGCTCAACCCCGACCGGGGAGCCTTCGATATGGCCGCAGATGCTGAAAGGGCTGCTTCTTTGCTGGTGGCGCTTTTAAAGGTAGCGCTGGGTCCTCCCACAGCCCGGATAGGGCTGGAGTTGCAGGAGCGGGAGACTGCTTCGCTCTGCCTCGCTCAACCCCGACCGGGGAGCCTTCGATATGGCCGCAGATGCTGAAAGGGCTGCTTCTTTGCTGGCGGCGCTTTTAAAGGTAGCGCTGGGTCCTCCCACAGCCCGGATAGGGCTGGAGTTGCAGGAGCGGGAAACTGCTTCGCTCTGCCTCGCTCAACCCCGACCGGGGAGCCTTCGATATGGCCGCAGATGCTGAAAGGGCTGCTTCTTTGCTGGCGGCGCTTTTAAAGGTAGCGCTGGGTCCTCCCACAGCCCGGATAGGGCTGGAGTTGCAGGAGCGGGAAACTGCTTCGCTCTGCCTCGCTCAACCCCGACCGGGGAGCCTTCGATATGGCCGCAGATGCTGAAAGGGCTGCTTCTTTGCTGGCGGCGCTTTTAAAGGTAGCGCTGGGTCCTCCCACAGCCCGGATAGGGCTGGAGTTGCAGGAGCGGGAAACTGCTTCGCTCTGCCTCGCTCAACCCCGACCGGGGAGCCTTCGATATGGCCGCAGATGCTGAAAGGGCTGCTTCTTCTTTGCTGGCGGCGCTTTTAAAGGTAGCGCTGGGTCCTCCCACAGCCCGGATAGGGCTGGAGTTGCAGGAGCGGGAAACTGCTTCGCTCTGCCTCGCTCAACCCCGACCGGGGAGCCTTCGATATGGCCGCAGATGCTGAAAGGGCTGCTTCTTTGCTGGCGGCGCTTTTAAAGGTAGCGCTGGGTCCTCCCACAGCCCGGATAGGGCTGGAGTTGCAGGAGCGGGAAACTGCTTCGCTCTGCCTCGCTCAACCCCGACCGGGGAGCCTTCGATATGGCCGCAGATGCTGAAAGGGCTGCTTCTTTGCTGGCGGCGCTTTTAAAGGTAGCGCTGGGTCCTCCCACAGCCCGGATAGGGCTGGAGTTGCAGGAGCGGGAAACTGCTTCGCTCTGCCTCGCTCAACCCCGACCGGGGAGCCTTCGATATGGCCGCAGATGCTGAAAGGCCACCTTCTTTTTCTTCACCTTTTCAGCTGTTTCTTTTGAAAACCATAGTGGCATCATTTTTCTTTTACATTTATTTACCTGTCTAGCAAAAAGGTTTGCTGCCCTTAAAATATCCCCTCTCAGGGGGGGCGGAGCCTGATGTCCAGCGGGTAGGACGCTTTGCGTTGAAGCTCCCGAGAGGCCTACTTAGAATCCTGACTTAATACCTATACAAATTTACTATTTCGCTCCGAGCTGACCGGGGCACCTCGGGGGGGATGGCGGCCCATAAACCAGCGCGCTTGGACTTCGGGTCTCCTTCTTCTTCTCACGGAAAACGCTCACAAACAGAGGTGTCCTCCCCACAGAAGATGGTCCCATTTCGTGAAAACCCTGAAATGCACCTGGAGATTTTGGAGGAAATACGCGGCGTGAAAGAATTGGTGCAGTCCAATGGAGAAGCGCTTCGAGCCATGCGAGAAGACTTTGGAGTGCTCCAGGACCGACTTGAAAGTCTTTCATTACGGCAGGACAACATGGCGGGGGTCCTCGACTCGCACGAGGTGCGCTTGGGCAAACTGGACAAGGCTGAGCGCCAGATACAGAATCTTCAAAAGGAGTTAGAAGATAGCAATAATCGAGCCCGTCGCAACAATGTGAGGCTCCTCGGAATACCGGAGGGGGTGGAAGCAGGAGATATAAGAGAATTCTTGCTCAAAACTCTTCCCTCCTTGCTGAAGATCACTTTTCACAGAGAACTGGAAATCGATCGAGCACACCGTGTTCCTGCCCACATGGCGCTCAACCGCACGACCCCCCGGCCTATTATCTTTAGCTTGCTACGATATCAACAAGTGGAACAAATTTTACATGTTGCCCGAGCGAATCATCATTTGGAATTTGAAGGTCGTAAGGTCTCCTTCTTTCCTGATTTGGCAAAGCCTACCGTTGACCGTCGGAAGAAACTCCTTGCTTTTCGTCCTCGACTTCAACAGCTACAGGCTCGCTTTGGCCTGTTGTATCCAGCGAAGCTCCGAGTGACTCTCCACAACCAAACCAGGACGTTCGAAGATCCTGATCTACTATCAACATTTTTAGACTCCAAAGAAGCAGAGCAGATGCGCTAATCCCAAATCTTGGACTCTTATCTGCCGGCTCTATCCGCCATTTTGAAGGGCCCGATGCGGCGGTCATAGCCAAGCACAGAAATAGCCTGGACTTTCTTTCTTTCTCTATATGACTTTTGTTTTTTGGTCTCCTATCCCTTCATGATGTGTGCCTCGGTCGGATTCGGAGCACGCACAGTCCTACAGGTTATGTGTTTTTTCAATTTCGGCCTTCTCTGGGGTTTCTCCCCGCAGACACATGGTCGCCAGTAATTTTGGGGTTTTGCTTCTCCTCTACCGTACTGCGGTTTTCTTTGTTAATGTGGGGCGCTTCATTGTATTATATTAGCTTATTTTTCCTATGTCATGTGTACAGCCAGATACAGTCAGCTTGAGGGACATAGTGAAATTATGTGTGCTATCATGCTCAGAATTTTTAACTTTTCTGAATGGCCTTATGTAAAATCTTATCATTCACCGTCAAAGGCATTAATGGTCCACTCAAAGGAAAGAAAATCCTTAGCTATCTTAGCCATGAGCATGTTGATTTAGTGTTTCTTCTTCAGGAAACGCATTTAAACTCTGCTGAAACACTGAAACTCAATGCTAAGCCTCACATGGTAGCTGCCTATTCTCCCACCGCTTCCAAATGGTACGGGATAACCATTCTGGTTACGAAGTTTTTGCACGCTACTGTACCTGATATTAGCGCTGACAAGGAGGGTAGATGGGCCCGTGTACACCTTGAGGTTGGAGATAGTGAATTCACGTGTATTTGCATTATGCCCCGAATGTGGACAACCCTGCTTACTATGCAAATATTGCGCAGTTGGCCTTGGCCTCTGCCAACGCTCCATTAATACTTGGTGGCGATTTTACTCAAGTGTTCCCTCACTCTTTTCTTCTCAAACACGGTGCTCGTTGGTTGGAAGATCCAGTACCGAGTAGACCTGTGTGGCTAGATATAGAAGCGGGCCTTTGCAAACCGATTCCTCTTACCTTTCTCCCTGGTATGACTCTCCCATCAGACTCCCACTATCCACCAATGCTTTTAGACACTTTAGGTGCCTTTAATACTCTCATGCAATTTTTAGACTCCCGACTCTGGTCAGTGCAACTTCAGCATCGCCTTCGGTGCACTAGAGTACTCCCGCCATCGGCATTCCCTACATAAGGTTGATTGGAGACTTTCCGATCTCTCGGTAGTTCACCGGGTGTAGCATCCAATTTTACTAAACCTTATGTAATGCTATAACTAGAGATACCCCTATAGCGCAGAAGTATGGGAGAGAGAATTGCATGTGACTTTGACCTCGGAGCAATGGAGCCTTATCTGGAGTAGAGGGACACGGGTTCCCGATCCGCCTCACTCACTCAGACCCTCTTCTTTCTAGCCCACCGGTGTTTTTACACTTCTCACAGATTAGACAAATGGAACACTACTCAGGGTCATGGTTGCTGGACACGTCCTGCGGCCATTGGTTCATTGCCTCATGTTATGCATGAATATCCCGCACTACAGTATTACTGGCGTCGGGTCTGGGGTCGTATTTAGTCTATCTCGCACTCTCAGGAGCCCCTTTCTTGGAGGATAGTGGGACTTCGCCCAGTTGCGGGGATCCCCTCTCTCCCAAATATGGCTTATCTCCTTTCGAACTTTATGCTTGGCATTGCTATTTCCCTAATTAAGTAATACTGGAAAATTAGCTCCCATCTGAGCCCCAATGAATGGTGGATTCATGCCTGTCTTTACAGTAAATATGAACAAATACCTCGTCTGTTCGCTTCCTCTGTTCAGACTCCTTCTCATTGGTCTCAATGGAAGATGCTCAATGACTATGTACATTTTGCTAAATGCTCACATCTGACTGTCTAACTTTGTATATATCTCTGTCCCATGATCATGCTGTATTGTAGATACTCTTTTGATCGTTTGATGTATAATCACTGTTAATTGGAAGCGCTCACATGCTGATATAATCGGGTAGAGAAGAAGCATCGGGGTGGGGGGTAATGGGTTTACTTTTCCTTATTGTATACTTGTTTTGTCTTTTTTGGTGTGTTGTTTCTTTTGTTTGTTGCAAAATGAAAATAAAAATTTAAAAAAAAAAAAAAATATCCCCTCTCAGTTTTGCCCATTCTTTTCTATATCCCGCAGCTGTTCCCATCTCGCTAACGACTCCTTGACGTATTGTGCCATCTTGGCAAAGTTAGTTTTCCTAAAGTGTAAGACCCTCGCTTTTGAATGAATTTTATCAGCCCTGTTCCTAATACTGAACCACACCATCTGGTGATCACTGGATGCGAAATGATCTCCCACTATGACATCAGAAACACTTTCCCCATTGGTAAGCACCAAGTCCAATATGGCCCCTTCACATGTGGGTTCTGTAACCAGTTGACGGAATAGTTCTCCCTATAAAGAATCTAGGACCTCCTTACTTCTGGATGACATTGCAGTAGGGATGTGCCAATCCACATCTGGCATTGCAACTGCTGCACTAAGTTATGCTTTAATTTTACTTAGGGGGATGTTTACTAAACTACGTTAATGCATCATAACGCGCGTTATGTAATGTTAACGATGATTAAGGCATCATAACGCTCGTTATGATGCGTTAACGATCGTTAACCTTACATAACGCGCGTTAACGTAACGTAACGATCGTAAAGTTCCGCGGCGCGGTAAAACACCGCAGAAGGTGGAGAGAGTGCGGAGAGAAGGGGTCAATGGGTGGAGAGTGGGCGGGGAGAGGCTCCCTTCACACTAACGTGCTGATCTGAAGAGCTGAATCCTAACGCGATTGAAAACCTGCTGTTAGATGCACATTTGCAGGGGAGAGAAACCATTTCAGTGTCAGCAATGTACAGCATAGGCAGGGAATGAGCCCACAGTGAAATAGCGCTGATCAGGGTTTTCCCCTCCATTGTACAGGTTTCCTATGGCGTGCACATGTTCCGCAACAGCAGGGCGGGCATGTCGGAATGGGCAACTGGACAGATGCTGGAAAAGGGTACACAGAGGGCTGCAGGCGGCACATGCTATGGTGCAGCTGGGCCACAGTGCGGACTAGGGTGATGCCTAGGTGGCCCATATGAATGCTGAAACAGCAGAGCAGCCAGACAGCAACTGCTGAAGGCCCAACATGGGCACGAGTGTGTTTCCCACAGTGTCACAGGGGATAGTACCCAGCAGCTACCCCCAAGGGCATGGAACATTGGCAGGCAGGGCTGGGGGGAAGCGTGGACACCTATTCAGGCACCCCCTACTCCAGAACCTGCACCATAGGCAGCTACCTACCCACAGACTGGATGGCCTGAGACTGTGCTCCACCAGCACCACCAGCAGAAGGGCATGTCAGCATGGTGGCAGAGGGATACTGGTGGTGGAGGGGGCAGTGGCAGCTGCCCAGAGCAGACCATGGCCTAGCCCTGTGTAGGTGGGTGCCGTGCACTGCAACAGACAGGCCCTGTCTGACGAACAGTCATGGTATCACCAGGGAATGTACTGACTCTTTGACAACATGGTGGTGCAGTGCACACAACCAGTGTATTGAGAAGCAGAAAGTCACAGGTTCAAGTCTCAGCTGTGGTTCCTGCCAACCCAGTCCCCATATTTTACCCACTACTACAACGTGCTAATACCGACAGAACCTCTATTGCAGATGACGTAAACATGCCCAAAACACCTACATTTTACCCTACAGAGCACAGACACCATAAACATGTGCATTACCTAGAGCAGAGTCTCCCAAATGCAGTCCTGGAGGGCCAAACACCATTCAGGTTCCATGCTGCCTCTAATAAAGATGCCTGTGCTGCATTTCTATGTGCCACTCCCATGGTATGCAGATGTATCTCATGCATATTCATGAGGGACAGCATGAAAACACGAACAGTTTTTGGCACAGCAGGACTGGAGTTGGGAACCTCTGCCAACAAGGGCAGACACACCCGCACCCACAGGCTCCATTATCCAATGCCTCCTGGAGAGGCAGGATGTTGGGGCCTGCATGCATCTCCCAATACTAGCACTTGCATACCTTAGCAATGCCACCCTAAACCTGGGAATACGGTACACAGCTATCAAAAGGTTGCTATGATCACTGGCAGATAGCAATTCCTAAGTTAAGCCCAATTCACTGATTGAACTGCATCATAGCAACCTTTCTGATGTCTGTGGAGTGTGCTTCAGGTCTGGTGTCTGACAGTGTTTACCACCCTGGGGAGTGACCCCAACAGTATTGCTTACCATAGCCATGCCTGCACTGTGCCCAGGACTGGTGCGGTGGCCAGGGCTGCCAAACAGTTGCACAATGCTGGCATAGGTGTGGGGAGTGTGTGTCTGTCTATCCAGTGTGTGGTGGCTGCAAACATCCTCCACAGCCCACACTGCTAGCACTGTTGCCAGTATTGGCCTACCAATGTGCATAATGAGGAGCAAGGTACCGTGAGAATAGCCTGGATAGGGTGGCCTGGCCTGGATGCATCTGCACAGGGCATAGGGCAATGGCTCAGACATTGTAGTGCCCGGTCACCACCTGCACGGACAGGGTGGCCACAGCATGTCCTGCTGGGAGGTCACTCTCACCCTGACTGAGCAGTGACCACGGCATGGCTAGGTTCCCCCATAGTGCTGTATAGTGTTTTTCTCATGTGATGTTTATGGGTTTTCTTTTGGGGCCCAATCACTGACTTATCTGCTTGGTGTGTATGCTGACATCCTAGTTCTGGGTACACGTATCTCTTCCAGGACCATGCACTATGGACTAGCTAGCAGACTGTCTGCAGCTTGTATGTGTCTTGCAGGAACACTGTGCAGTGGCTGAAGGCTTGCTGCTGGAGAATGTCAGACAGTGGTGGGGGGCAGCTGAGCATTTCCAGGCCTACTGTCTGTCCGCTGTTGCGTTATGGATGTGTATCGCTCTGCATTGCCTGCCCTGTAGGGTGTCTGTTCCCCAGCAGGACTGGGGTTGATGGTCCCCTCTACTGCTACCATTGCAGGGAGGTAGAATGTGGATCTATTGCTGGGTGATCCTGTTTCCCACCCTGAGCCCCAGAGGGTGGCTTGTGTGGTGGTACACAATCTGCCTATGGGGTCCAGATCCTGATGATGATCCTCCTGATCCTCCTCCTCCTCCTCCTCCTCCTCCTCCTCCTGCTGATCCTGATCCTCATCCTCCTACCTCCACCTCCATCAGGTAACCATGGCACCAACACAGGATATGCACTATTCTGGGTGCATCATCGCCCATAAGGGCTAGACATAACTGAGAAATACAGAGGGACACAAATGTATCCTAGGTGTGTTTACAGGAACTACCTATCACACACTGATGGGGGACTAGCAGCATGGCGTATTTCAGCCATGAAAGGTGCTGTGGACCTGGTGCTGGGCACCCCACCTCACCCTCAAGGTGAGAACAGTACCCGTACAATGTGACTGTCTGTGGCTACTCTGTGCCAGTACCACACACGGTCTGTTCCCCCTACCAGGCCGAGGTGCTGTGGGGTGCATACCCCATCTTGTGCCCATCTGTCGACTGCTGATTTGCATGTGCAGTGCATCATGGGTACGGGTGGGTTAACCCTATCCTGGTAACCACAGCAGACAGTTTGTGTGGTGACGTGCAGTCCTTCTGCAGCCAGCCAGGGCATTGTTCACAGCTATAGAGCTGTAGCCCACTGGTTACTTCACTGTCTGTGAAGCCAGAGGCCATGGGTTCAAACCCATGGTGGGGTTATTTGATAGGGCTGTCTGAGGCATTGTCTATTTTTAATGTACATTAGTGCTGCCAGCACAACACCCTCAGAGTACTGTAACCTTAAGATGCCTTATAGGGCACCCCATAAGGTACCTTATAGGGCACCCTATAAGGCGCCCTATGAGGCGCCCTATCAAACGCCTTATAAGGTGTCCTATAGGGGACATTATAGGGTGCCTTGGCGGACAGTACACTTTATAATGTGCCCTATGGAGTGCGTTATGGGGTGCCTTATGCAGCACCTTAAGTTACACCACCGTGAGGGTGTGTTTGCTGGCAGCACTAATTAAAATACAAGTAAAATGCCTCAACAATCACTACTTAAATGTAATGGGTGATGCCTCAGCCAGCCTTATACATTAGGCTCACTGGGGAGTCAAACCCATGACCTCATATTATTAGTCAGTGTAGCAACCATTGTGCTACAGCTCTGTTTCTATGTTTGCATACCTGCGCGCCTTCTTAAGATTAACGCACGGTAACGTGCCATGTATCGCTTGTTAATTTATGGCGCCTTGTAAAGCGCATTATCGGTAATGATGTACCGCCAATGTCCTTATTTGAGATTTCTGCTTCTACCGCGGATCCTAACGCGAATCACATTACCGCAGTTTTGTAAACATACCCCTTATTGTAATAAATAGTTGGAAAGTAAGAAAGTGGATCTTTTCCTTACATGTTGACATGGTTTAACTACTTGTGGAACACTGTATTTGAAACAAGATGTGGAAACGGGACAGTGGCCTTGGGCAAGTCACTTAATCCTCTATTCCCTCAGATACAACTTGAGTGTAAGCCCTCTGGAGGCAGGGAAATAGCTATTGTACCTGACTGTAACTCATCTTGAACTACTACTGGAAAGTTATGAATTAAATAACAAATAAATATAAGAAAATAAAAAATATATGCCCTGTGCTGCTAAGATATATACAGAATAACTCACAGAATAATTCCCTCTCAATAAGAATTGATTTCTGCTGGTTTATAGTGTTTTTTTTATTGTATTATACTTATTTGTTACTTAGATCACAACTTTCCAATAATAGTTCAAGTGAGTTACAATCAGTTACAGTAGGTATTTCCCTGTCTCCAGAGGGCTTACACTCAAGAGTCTACCTGAGTTTGCTGTGCCTGAGTTTGTTGTGTTGAGAGGTGGAAAATTAAAATTTAATGAATATAATGAAATATAATGAATGCTTGTGGCACTGTAACTCAGCAGAAATCAATTCTGATTGAGAAGGACTCCCAAAAGGGCAGGAGGAAAACTCTTAGGCTAAAACTATGGGGTATGTTTACTATGGGGTATGTTGAAGGAGGAGTAGCCTAGTGGTTAGGGCAAGGTACTTCAGGCTGGAAGGTTGGGGGTTCAAATCCCACTAGAGGACAGCAACCTTGGGCCAGAAGGACTGGGGTTTCTAGTCCCACAGATGCTCCTTGTGGTCTTGGGCAAGCCACTTAACCCTCCACTGCCCATGTTCCCTGTAAGTATTAGTGTATGTGTCTCATATCCCTGTGTGTTAAATGTATCCCCCAATTGTGCTGTGACCGCTTTGATTGAAGGATGAGGCGGTATACAAAACTGTCTAAATAAAATAAATGGTGGTAATGGAGCATGTGTGCTGTTAATACAGGCTATCGGCACACTTGCTCCCTTAATGCCAAAAAAATGCTGCTTTAAGATGCAGTAAGGGCACCGGCAACATTAAGGATGCAGGAGGTGGAGAGTGGGCATGACTGGGCAGTTACAGTGTATGTTCCCTTACCGCTGATTGCACAATGGCATGAAAAGCCCTTTAACACTGGGAACCCAATCGCTGATTAAAGCCTCACATAAAAGGTGTTTGTAGAGGGGAGAGAGACTATTCAAGCATCAGCAATGTGATGCACTGGCAAGGGAGCCCAAGATAGTGATAGTAGTGCTCCATTAGCAGCAACAGTATGGCGCTTGTGTAGGAAAGCTCCACGGGATCAGAATCCCATCTCACTCTGCATCTGGTTCTGACCAGGTGCACAGAGGGCCAGCACATCCAGAATGGAATCAGGATCAAAGTACATTATAAACTATTCTTCAATACTCCATAAAAAAACGAATAATCATAGCTACCTTATTAGCATCTTACCAACTAGGTTTCCTCTTACAAAAAATCAAATAAGGAGATAAAGATCTGTGGAATTTTATTCCAAGCAGGTGTCCCTCTACTAAATAGGGTCTGATCTTGAGCTTACAGAAGCATAGAAACATGATGACAGATAAAGACCATACGGCCTATTCAGTCTGCCCTTCCATATCAATTATGAAACTGTTTTGCAGTCCTTTTTTTCTCTTTAAAGATCTTTTGTGTTTGTCCCATGCTTTCTTGAATTCAGACACAGATCTAGTCTCTAGTACCTCCAATGGGACACTATTGCATGCATCTACCACTCTTTCCTAAAGAAATATTTTTGCAAATTACTGCTGAGTCTGCCTAGCCATTGGTATCTCTAAACAAATCTTGGTGGCATAGCATTACAGTAGTGAACCTGGAGAGGCCTCACTTGAAATATTGTGCTCAGTTTTGGAGACCATATTTTTTTTATTTACATTCTCTTATATACTGTGCTATTCTGCATCAGTGCAGTTTACATTGAACAAACTGAAATTACATTGAACACGGCATTTTAATTTGGAGATAACTATTTACAGGAAACATGGGCTATGGAGGGATAAGTGGCTTGCCCAAGACCACAAGGAGCACCTGTGGGACTAGAAACTCCAGTCCTTCTGGCCCAAGGTTGCTGTCCTCTAGTGTGATTTGAACCCCTGACCTTCTGGCCTGAAGTACCTTGCCCCAACCACTAGGCCACTCCTCCACTCATATCTTGCAAAAGATATAAAAAGACTAGAAACAATTCAGAGGAAGGCAACCAAAATGATTTGGTGCCTGCATCAGAAGACATGAGAAGAGAGTTGAAGACCTAAATATGTATATTCTAGAGGAGGGGAAGGACAGGGGAGACATGATACAGACCTTTAAATACTTAGGGGTATGTTTACTAAACAGTGCTAATGTCGCAGCTGCGACGTTATCTCGTGATATTATCACGCGATAACGTTTTGTATCGCACGATAACGTCTCCGGCGGCGTTAAGGCACACAGAGGGTGGAGTAAGTCTCCCTAGAGGGCGGAGAGAAGGGGTCAATGGGCAGAGAGTGGGCAGAGAGAGGCTCCATTTACACTAACACCGGGATCTTACGACCAGAACATTACCGTTCTTGAAAACCTGGCATTAGAGGCACAATTGCAGGAAAGATAAACCAATTCAGTCAGCAATGTCCAGAAAAGGCAGGGAGACCAAGAAAAGTGATAGTAGTGCTACTTGTGCAGCAACAGCATAGTGCCCAAGTACGAAAGGGCACTACGGTGAGGCTGCAAATGGGGTACAGGGGGCTGCAGGCAGGACATTTAGTGGGACAGCTGGGGCACAGGGTGGACTAGGCAGATGCCTAGGTGGCATATAGGAATGCAGAAACTGAAAATCAGCAAGACAGCAACTGACCAAGGTCAAACATGCCCACGAGTGTGTGTCCCACAGTGTCCAGGGGACAGTACCCAGCAGGTGCCCCAAAGGGCACATAACATTGACAGGCAGTGCCAGGGGGAAGCATGGATGTCTATGTAGGCACCCCTACCCCAGATCCCACATCATAGGCAGCTGCCTACTGGCACACTGGATGGCCTGGACTGTGCACCACCAGCATAAGGGCATGTCAGCATGGTGGGGGAGGGGTGCTGGTGGTAGAGGGGGCAGTGGCAGCTGCCCACAGAAGACCAAGGCCAAGCCCTGTTTAGGTGGGTGGCGCGCAGTGCAACAGACAAGGTCTGTCTGAAGAACAGTCATGGTATCCGCAGGAAATGATCTACCTCTGTGGCAACAATTTGGTGCAGTACACACAGCCAGCATGTTTAGGGACAGGCAGTCACAGGCTTTTGCAGACCTTGTCCCTGTATTTTACCCTACAGAGCACATACACTATAAACATGTGCACTCCCTAGAGCAGGGGTCGGCAACCCGCGGCTCCGGAGCCGCATGCGGCTCTTTCTCACCTTTGCCACGGCTCCGGAGCACACTGCCCGCCCGGTATTTATGGCGTTATGGGCTCCCTCCCTTCTTCTGCAGCCGCGGCTCCCTGCCTCTTAGGGAACCGCGGCTGTGCTTTTAAAATCATCTCGGAGCCCTTCCTGTCTTGACGGGCTCCGTGCAGCATTGTCCCGCCTCTAAAGGAAGTATGGAGGCGGGACAATGCTGCACGGAGCCCGTCAAGACAGGAAGGGCTCCGAGGTGATTTTAAAAGCACAGCCGCGGTTCCGTAAGAGGCAGGGAGCCGCGGCTGCAGAAGAAGGGAGGGGAGCTGACATGGAGGGAGGGACCAGATATGGATGGAGGGAGGGGAGCTGACATGGAGGGATGGAGGGGGCTGACATGGAGGGAGGGAGCTGATATGGATGGATGGAGGGAGGGGGGCTGTCAGCTGATATGGATGGAGGGAGGGGGGCTGACATGGAGGGAGGGGGGCTGACATGGATGGAGGGAGGGGGGCTGACATGGATGGATGGAGGGAGGGGGGCTGACATGGATGGAGGGAGGGGGGCTGACATGGATGGATGGAGGGAGGAGGGGCTGACATGGAGGGAGGGAGCTGATATGGATGGAGGGAGGGGGGCTGACATGGAGGGATGGAGGGGCTGACATGGAGGGAGGGAGCTGATATGGATGGATGGAGGGAGGGGGGCTGACATGGAGGGAGGGAGCTGATATGGATGGAGGGAGGGAGCTGATATGGATGGATGGAGGGAGGGGGGCTGACATGGAGGGAGGGAGCAGATATGGAGGGATGGAGGGAGGGCTGACATGGAGGGAGGGGGGCTGACATGGAGGGAGGGAGCAGATATGATGGATGGATGGAGGGAGGGGGCTGACATGGAGGGAGGGAGCAGATATGGATGGAGGGAGGGGGGCTGACATGGAGGGAGGGGGGCTGACATGGAGGGAGGGAGCAGATATGGATGGATGGAGGGAGGGGGGCTGACATGGATGGAGGGAGGGAGCAGATATGGATGGATGGAGGGAGGGGGCTGACATGGAGGGAGGGAGCTGATATGGATGGAGGGAGGGGCTGACATGGAGGGAGGGAGCAGATATGGATGGATGGAGGGAGGGGGGCTGACATGGAGGGAGGGGGGCTAACATGGAGGGAGGGAGCAGATATGGATGGATGGAGGGAGGGGGGCTGACATGGAGGGAGGGAGAGCTGATATGGATGGAGGGAGGGGGCTGACATGGAGGGAGGGAGCAGATATGGATGGAGGGAGGGAGGGGGGCTGACATGGAGGGAGGGAGCAGATATGGATGGATGGAGGAGGGAGGGGGGCTGACATGGAGGGATGGAGGGAGCTGATATGGATGGATGGAGGGAGGGGGGCTGACATGGAGGGAGGTAGCAGATATGGATGGAGGGAGGGAGGGGGCTGACATGGAGGGAGGGGGGCTGACATGGAGGGTGGGAGCTGATATGGATGGATGGAGGGAGGGGGGCTGACATGGAGGGAGGGAGCTGATATGGATGGAGGGAGGGGGGCTGACATGGAGGGAGGGAGCTGATATGGATGGAGGGAGGGGGGCTGACATGGAGGGATGGAGGGGGCTGATATGGATGGAGGGAGGGGCTGACATGGAGGGAGGGAGCAGATATGGATGGATGGATGAAGGGAGGGGGGCTGACATGGAGGGATGGAGGGGGCTGACATGGAGGGAGGGAGCTGATATGGATGGATGGAGGGAGGGGGGCTGACATGGAGGGAGGGAGCTGATATGGATGGAGGGAGGGAGCTGATATGGATGGATGGAGGGAGGGGGGCTGACATGGAGGGAGGGAGCTGATATGGATGGAGGGAGGGGGGCTGACATGGAGGGAGGGAGCAGATATGGATGGATGGAGGGAGGGGGGCTGACATGGAGGGAGGGAGCAGATATGGATGGATGGAGGGAGGGGGGCTGACATGGAGGGAGGGAGCTGATATGTATGTATGGAGGGAGGGGGTCTGACATGGAGGGAGGGAGCTGATATGGATGGAGGGAGGGGGGCTGACATGGAGGGATGGAGGGGGCTGACATGGAGTCAGGGAGCTGATATGGATGGAGGGAGGGGGGCTGACATGGAGGGATGGAGGGGGCTGACATGGAGGGAGGGAGCTGATATGGATGGAGGGAGGGAGGGGGCTGACATGGCGGGATGGCGGGGGCTGACTTGGAGGGTGGGAGCTGATATGGATGGCGGGTGGGGGGCTGACATGGAGGGATGGAGGGGCTGACATGGAGGGAGGGAGCTGATATGGATGGTGGGAGGGAGGGGGCTGACATGGAGGGATGGAGCACTGGTAATGGGGTTGAGGGGACGAGCACTGGAAATGAGCTGATTAGGGGAGGCTAGGACTGGTAATGAGCTGATGGGGGGTAGGACTGGTATTGGGCTGATTAGGGGAGGCTAGCACTGGTAATGGGGTTGAGGGGGGATTAGCACTGGAAGGTACTGGGAGTGAGGACTGGAAAGGGGCTGATATTGGGGAGGGTTACTGGGACTGGAAATAGGCTGATGGAAAGAAGTGAAGAAAACGAAAGAAGAGATAAGAAATGGCAGATGGACCATAGACCACAGAAAGAGAGCTAAGAGAAGACAGGAAAGCAGAAGCCTCAGATCGGGACCAGCATGATCAAAGAATAAATTGGTCAGACAACAAAGGTAGAAAAAATAATTTTATTTCATATTAGTGATTTGACTACAAAATCATCATAATTTTGAAATCAAATATTGTTACTTGTTGTTGTGATATTTTCTGGCGTTTTTTTTTTTGGTGTGTGAAGGAAGAGGGGTAGTCTTATACGGCGAGTATAGGCCAAACACCTATATTTTAACAGGAAAAGTAGGGGGTCGTATATAGCATTAAGGTAAGAAACAACATATGCAGTGTTAGATTTGTTTTAAATGTCGCAATGGTTTTGCGGCTCCAAGTTTTTTTTTCCCTTCGGAAACGGGTCCAAGTGGCTCTTTACGTCTTAAAGGTTGCAGACCCCTGCCCTAGAGCAAAGGTTCCCAACTGCAGTCCTGGAGGCCCAACACCATTCAGGTTTTAATGCTGTCCCTAGTAAATATGCACAAGATGCATTTGTATACACTGCCCCCATTGTATGCAAATGTAACTCATGCATATACATTAGAGACAGCCTGAAATCCTGAATGGAGGGTGCCTTGGCTCATTAACGCACGGTAACCTTAAGTCCAAGGATGTCTGAGGGATTTCCTTTTAATTTGAATCAGTGCTGCCAGCAAAAACACCCTCACAGTGCCATAACCTAAGGTGCCCCAAAAGGCGTGCCATAGGGCACATTATAAAGTGCCCTGTCAACCAAGGCACCTTATAATGTGCCCTATAGGGTGCTTTATAAGGCGCCCTATGAGTAACCTAGTGGTTAGAACACTGGCTTGGTAACCAAGCAACCAGGGTTCAAATCCCTTGGGCAAGTCACTTAACCCTCCATTGCCTCAGAAGAAAGGCCTGGCAATCTACCTTCGATGACACTGCCAAGAAAACCCAGGAGCATCTGGGTCACCAGGAGTCAGAACTGACTCAAAGGCACACATTGTATTGCATAGGGTGCCTTATGAGGCACATTAAGGTTATGGCACTGTGAGGGTGGTTTTGCTGGCAGCACTTATGTAAATTAAAAGGAAACCCTCAGAGAGCCCTAATAAAGAACACCACTGTGGGACTGAACCCATGATCTCTGCCTCCACAGTCATTGCAGTAACTAGTGGGCTAAAGCTTCTAACATAGTGCTGGTTGGCTACAGAAAGACTGTAGGTCACCACATAAACTGTCTGCCGTGGTTACCAGGATAGGGTATACTCACCCATACCCATAATGCACTGCACATGCAGACCAGCAGGTCACCACACAAACTGTCTGCTGTGGTTACCAAGATAGGGTAAACCCACCCGTACCCATGATACACTGCACATGCAGATCAGCAGTCTACATCTGATCACAAGATGGGTATGCACCTCCACAGCACCTCGGCCTGGTAGGGGGAACTGACCATGTGTGTTACTGGCACAGAGTAGCTACAGACCGTGACATTGTGTGGTTCCTGTGCTCACCCTGAGGGTGAGGTGGGGCGCCCAGCTCCAGGTCCGCAGCACCTGGTATGGTTGAGATAGTGTGTGATAGGTAGCCCCAGCAGACATGCCTATAATGCACCTATGTTCATTTGTATTTCCCAGTCATGTCTAGCCTTTGTGGACTATGGTGTATAACCTGTGTGATTGCCATGGTCACATGTTATAGGAGAAGGGTGTTATGTGGACCCAAAAGTGCATTATGTAGCACCACCCAACCTGCTCTCTTTGGGTCAGGGTGGGGGACAGGATCTCCCACCAAAAGGTCCACATTCTACATTGGAGACAGTAGAGGGGTCCACCACCCCAGTCCTGCTGGGGAATAGGCACAATACAGGGCAGTTATTGCAGATCTGTACATATTTCATAGGGCACTGGCAAACAGGCACTAGGCCTCTAAAAGCTCAGCTACTCCCTACCACAATTTGATATTCACCAGCAGAGGGCACAGTCAGTCTCCACCCACTGCACAGTGTTCCAGCCATACACATGCTAACCACAGACAGTCTGCTAGCTTGAACATTTTCCTAGAGAAACTGTGTGCCCCCAAAAGTGGGATGCAAGCACCCACCACACAAGTATGTCAGTGATTGGACCCCAAAAAAGAAAACTCACAGATAATCACTTGAGAGAAACACTGTATAAGTACTATGGGAGAACCTAGCCATGCCATGGTCACTGCTCAGTCAGGGTGAGAGTGACCCCCTCCCCCCCAAGCAGGACATGCTGTGGCCACCCTGTCCGTGCAGATGGTGGTCGGGCACTACAATGTCCCAGCCATTGCCCTATGCCTTGTGCAGATGCATCCTGCCCAGACTACCATGTCTGGGCCATACCCACAAGACCTTGCTCCTCATTATGCACATTGGCAGGCTAATACTGGAAACAGTGCAAGCATTGTGGGCTCAGTAAGGTGTAGGTAGCCACAAAACACTGGATAGACATACGCACACTCCCACACCTATTTCAGCGTTGTGCAAAGATAGCTGTGGTTGGCAGCCCAGGCCACCACACCAGTCCTGGGCACAGTGCAGGCATCGCTAAGGTATGAAGGTGCTAGTATTGGTAGCTGCTGCTCCATGCAGGGCCCAACAGCCTGACTCTCCATGAGGCTTTGGATAGTGGAGTCTGTGGGTGTTGGTGTTTGTGCCCTTGTTGGCCGATATTCTAGGGCAGTGATTCCCAACTCCAGTCCTGGAGGGACAAACACCATTCAGGTTTTCAGGCTGTCCCTAATGAATATGCATAAGATACATTTTCATTCAATGGGGACACTGCATAGCAATGCATTGCATGCATATTTATTAGGGACAGCATGAACTTCTGAATGTTGTTTGGCCCTCCAGGACTGCAGTTGGGAACCTCTGCTCTAGGGACTGCACAAGTTTATGGTGTATGTGCACTGTAGGATAAAATATAGGGACATTTATTTATTTTGCTGTATTTATATCCCACTTTTCACCGGGTCAAAGTGGTCAATTTGGAGATACATTTAACATGAGGGGATATGAGACACATATGATAATACTTACAGGGAACATGGGCAATGGAGGGTTAAGTGGCTTGCCCAAGACCACAAGGAGTGCCTATAGGATTAGAAATCCCAGTCCCTCCGGCCTGAGATTGCTGTCCCCAGGTGGTACTTGAATCCCCGGCCCTCCGGCCTGACCTACCTTGTCCTAACCACTAGACCACGCCTCCCATGGTCTGTTGGAGCCACAGCTGGGGCTTGAACCTGTCACTTTCTGCCCCTGAACACACTGGCAGTGTGTAGTGCACCAAACTGTTGCCACAGGGGCAGGTCATTCCCTGGAGATACCATTACTGTTCATCAGACAGCCCTTGTCTGTTGCACTGCAAGCCACCCGCCTGAAAAGGGCTTGGCCTTGGTCTTCTTTGGGCAGGTGCCACTGCCTCCTCTACCACAATCACCCCTCCGCCACCATGCTGACATGCCCTTATGCCGGTGGTGCTGGTGGTGAGCAGTCCCAGGCCATCCAGTGTGCCGGTAGGTGGCTGCCTATGGTGTGGGATCTGGGGTAGGGGTACCTACATAGACATCTGCGCTTCCCCCTGGCACCGCCTGTCCATGTTATGTGCCCTTTGGGGTACTTGCTGGGTACTGTCCCCTGGGACACTGTGGGACACACACTTGTGGCATGTTTGACCTTGGTCAGTTGCTGTCTTGCTGATTTTCAGTTTCTGCATTCCTATGTGCCACCTAGGCATCTGCCTTGTCCACCCTGTGCCCCAGCTGCCCCACTGCATATCCCGCCTTCAGCCCCCTGTACCCCATTTGCAGCCTCACCGTCATGCCCTTTCCTACTTGGGCACTATGATATTGCTGCACATGTATCACTTCTATCACTTTTCATGGTTTCCCTGCCTTTGCTGTACATTGCTGACTGAAATGGTTTCTCTCTCCTGCAAATGTGCCTCTAACGCAAGGCTTTCACTAGCGTTAATTTTCAGACCTTCATTTCACAGCGTTACTGTGCCTGGAGCCTCTCCCCGCCCACTCTCAGCCCACTGTCCTTTCTCTCCACCCTCTGGAGAGACTTACTCTACCCTCTGTGCGCCTTAACGCCGCCGAAGACATTATTGCGCGATAAGTAACGTTATCGCGCGATAAGTAACGTTATCGCGCGGTAATTTGCCATTATTGTGCGATAACGTTACTTATCATGCAATAACGTCACCGCTGCGACGTTAGCGCTGTTTATTAAACATACCCCAAAGAGTGCGGGTAAGTCTTGGATTGTTTTTATGATTCAGATTGTTGACCTCTGTTAAATTGACTGATCTTAGAGCCGCACGGTATTTTAACATTTTCAAACGGTGAATTGTAAACATATATGTGGTACTTGGTGCAAGTTTTAGGTTCCAATGCATTATTTGTAATGCGGAGCAGACCAGGCACTTTTAGTTTCTTTGCAAATTTTACAGCAGGTATATTAACTTTTTATTTTTTATTTAATATGAAAGGGGTAATATTTGATTACAGTTTCAAACTTTCATGAGTTTTTTTATCATGATGTTTAAGTTATATACTTCGAGTAAGGCTATCGGTTATTTTATGTTGTATGAAATTCATTTTTATAGTATTTATTTATTTATTTATTTAACAGTTTCTTATATACCGCCCCTTCCAGAGATCAGGGGCGGTTCACATCGAACAAAAATCAATATACTTCTGTATATTTTACATGGAACTTGTGTTAACTATGTACACGTTTAGTTACATTGAACATGTTTTGAACATTAACTAGAATAACACTATTCAAACTATGTACAGGTCATCAAAACATAATTGAGTTACCGGTATTTATTTACAATAGTGATATAGCCATTTGTTTGTGTAAATCTTTCTGTAGGGTAAGGCAGAGTAGAGTAAGTGTCTTTCTTATGTTTAATCATTTGTTCTGTCTTGAGAACTGTGAATGTGTTTCTGTGATTGTATCGGAGAGGTTTTTTGTTGGTAGGGGATCTCAAAGTGTTTTGTGAAAAGGTATGTTTTTAGTTCTTTTTTGAATTGGTGAAGGTCCTTTATTTTGCGGAGGGTTAATGGGATTTCGTTCCAGAGGGTAGGGGCAGCAAAGGAGAAGGCTCATCACTTGAGAAGGCTCAAGGGGGTTCATCGGCTGCGTCTATTGTGTGCAGAGCGTTTTAGAAATATATATCGCATTTTGAGCTTTTGAAGCCAAATATACAGCACAGGTACGTTTAACATTTCATTGGCATGGCTCACCTTATCATGCCCCCTCTTATGATGTTACTGTTCTTTAAAAAGATCTCTTAAGGGCATTAAACACACTCCTATGATGACATCCGTATGAAGACTATTATAAATTTAAATGATGTATCTTGGCCATGTCTGTCCTCACTTTTCAATATTCACCTATTTGCTGATGACGAGCCATCTTGGGATAGTTTATTTTGTATTTTAATTAGATGCAGTTATGGTACTATTGATGATAGAGTATGTGTGTTTTGTGTAGCGCTAAGACACCAGCCCAAATTAATAACAAGGGCTTCTGTAGAAATGATATTATAAGGGGTTAATTCGGATAAAAAGGCTTTGAGTCAGCTTGGTCTGAAAGACATATGTCAACAATCTTTCTTTGGTCACTTTTTGTTCCGTTTTTTCCTCATATTGCGCTTCTCCTTTTTATTGCTTAATAATGCACTTACACATAGTAAAATTTTGAACTCTTACCTTTTTACACAAATATTGATTGTATTATAGAATAGTATAATAGAATACAAAGATATGTCCTTTCGTTTGTCAAGTATTTTAGTCACATTGAAATTTAATTTAATGCTATTATATCATGTTTTTGACCTTACCTATTGTTTGTTAGTTAATACATTAACAACAAAATTCGTCAACAGCTGTACGTCTAAAGCTTTTTTGTGTATGTTACATGTTTAAATGGTTTTTGCATACACTGTTTACATACTTATGTATTTATTATGTACTAATGGGTTCGCATGTACAAATTATTTTTCTTTTATGGTGCTTTATTTGTTTTTAAAGTATTTTTAAAACTGTTTTTATATTTACATGTTTTTATATGTTGCATTTCTAGCCAAATTTAGCCCCTGATGAAGGCATAGCGAAACACGGCCTGTGTCGGGCCGTTGGCTGAAAGTGGTTTAATAAAAGCATTCTTCCTCTGCTATCCATGTTTTTGACTGGGTTTGTTCGTTGCACGTGGTTTCATGCTTTTGTGTTGCACGTACTTTAGCAATGCCGTCAAAAACATGGAAACACGCTCCATATATATCAGAAGGTTGCTATGATGAATGTCAGATAACAGATCCTACATTAAACACCAACTGTTAACAGAGATTCATCATAGCAACCTTTCTAATACATGTGGAGTGTATTTCCTTTCTGTTTGTTTTCTGACAGTGTTTACCACCCCGGAGAGTGACCATAACAGTATTGAGTACCTTAGCAATGCCTGCACTGTGCCCAGGACCGGTGCCAGGGCTGCCAACCACCTCTATCTTTGCACAATGCTGAAATAGGTGAGGAAGTGTGTGTATGTCTATCCAGGGTTTTGTGGCTGCCTACACCTTACTGAGCCCACAATGCTTACACTGTTTCCAGTATTAGCCTGCTAATGTGCATAATGAGGAGCAAGGTATTGTGGGTATGGCCCAGACAGTGCGGTCTGGGCAGGATACATCTGCACAGGGCATAGAGCAAAGGCTGGTATATTGTAGTGGCCGACCACCATTGCACGGACAGGGTGGCCACAGCATGTTATGCTGGGAGGTCAGTCTCACTCTGACTGAGCAGTGACCGTGGCATGTCTAGGTTCCCACATAGTGCTATGCAATGTTTTTCTCAAGTGTTATCTGTGTGATTCTTGTTGTAGGGCCCAATCACTGAGTTACCTGCTTGGTGTTTGTGCTTACATCCCATATCTGGGTGCATATTGTTTCTCTAGGAGCATATACTGTCTAGCAGATTGTCTGCAGTTGGCACCTGTATGGCTGTAATACCTTGCAGAGTGCAGACCGATTGTGCCCTCTGCTGTTGAAGGTCAGATTGTGGTTGGGGGCAGATGAGTTTTGCCAGGCCTACTGCCTGTGCTCTATGTGATAAGTATAGATCTGCATTGATTGCCGTGGAGGGTGTCCATTCCCCCGCAGGACGGGGCTTGATGGTCCCCTCTACTGCCTCCATTGCAGAGATGCAGGGTGTGGTTCTGTTGTTGGGAGATCTTGTCCCCCATCTTGACCCAGAGAGAGTGGGTTGGGTGGTGCTGCATAATCTGCATTTGGGTCCAAACACCACCCTTCTCAGACATTTATTTATTATGTTTTGTACTAGTATTTATTAATGCCTTCAGAGTAACTTATATGTATTCTTTTTACTATGCTCTTTGTATAATTGAGGTTGTTTTATTGTTTCTATCTTAATTTATTTACATTTTTTTATGAACTAATTGTGCAATTCACACATTCTGAGGCACATCAGGTTCCTTTATATATATTTTTAGTCACCCATCTAGCTCCGCTCCTTTATCCTCGTTGTGAGTTCTGGCGCGATTTTGCGGCGGCTTTTCAAGCCTTCCTTGCTGGTTTCTCAACTTTTTGGATTACCTTGATATCTGCAGGATCGTTTGGAGCTGCATGCTGGTTTTCGAGGTTAGATTTCAGTGTACTTTTTATCTACTCTATTTTTTGTCGATACACTTATTTTATTACCTTATTTTTCACCTTGTTTTATTTTCTAATTGCAGCATTGGTTCGGTGTTTCACGCTGTACTATGAGGTTAGACCCTAGTGTCATTTCCACCCACGTAACACTTTTGGTCATAATATTATTGACTTTTCTATCATGTTCACCTTTTGCATCTTCACTGATCACTTCGTTGTTTATGCGTTTTGAATATATGCATCGGTGGCTTTTAATCGAATACACAGGTACACTACCAAAAAACTGCCTCCAGTTTTGCAACTGATTCCTATAGATTTTGGGGTGCTGAATCCAGGAAAAATAGCCAAAATGTTCCATCACGTCACGTTTTCTTGCAAAATTAGATTTCTTACCCATATAAGGAATGTTCACATAATTTCTTTTTAGCCGACTGCAGTTATTTTCTTGGCCCAAAATAGAGGTTGTAATGGTTAACTAACTAGAAACACTCCCTCATGATATTTTAGAGTGTTTTGTATTCATTTTATACATTAACAGGACAATTGGGAGGCGGGGGGCTAAATCCAGTACTCGCGCTGGCGCATGTTCTTTCCTGTTCGCCTCGCCTCGTTCGCTCGCTCGCTCGCTCAAACACGGTGGTTGCGACATGAACGTTCCTGTCAAATTTCAGTTTCTTGCAAGTTCATTATTACCTTTTGTTTGCTCAGTCGTAATCCAGCTTTATTCCGAAGTGGTTCACTACAGTTGTAGTGTGCAGTGCTGTGTATTTGTGATGGCTCACAGAGCCAGAGGTTGCGTCAACTCTCCGGACAGTTTTTGTTTTATTTGTGGGGAATATACCGTGAAAAAGCGGCAGAGGAACATTTCTGCATTTATTAAAAAAGTATATTTCGCCTATTTCGGTTTGAAGTTAGGCGATCAAGACAAACCGTGGGCTCCTCACAAAGTGTGCAAGACATGTGAGGAAGATCTACGCTTATGGATGAAAGGTAAAAAACAAGCATTTCATTTCGGAATACCTATGATGTGGCGTGAACAAAGAGACCACAGCAGTGACTGCTAATTTTGCTCTTGCATTGTGAAGGGATATAACTTAAAAAATAAGAACGTAATAAGTTACCCCAACCTTCCCTCAGCAATTAGGCCTATGCCTCATAGCAACGAAGTACCTGTGCCTGAACCACCAAAATCTTTGGATCATATTTGTGTGGACGGTTCTGATCATGATGAGACTCATCAGATGGCTTTTTCCGATGAGTCCAGTACTTCCGAGTTTGAAACTGAACCAGATCCGAAACCTGAACTTTTCTCTCAAGCTGAATTGAATGATTTAGTCCGGGATTTAGGACTCCCAAAAGATGCTGCCCAACTGCTAGGTTCTCGGCTTAAAACAGAAAAATCTATTGTCACCAGGAACAACTTTTTATTGGTACCGCAACCGCGAGACACAATTTTTGAAGTATTTCAGCAAAGAGGAAGATTTGGTATTTTGCAACGATATATACGGAGTGATGGAAAAGTTTAAACTCAAGTATGATCCTGCTGAATGGCGGCTGTTCATTGATTCGTCAAAAGACAGCATAAAAGGTGTTCTTCTTCATAATGGCAACACATTCGCTTCAGTTCCTATTGCTCACTCTGTTATTCTCCAAGAAAAATACGAGAATTTGGCCCTGATTCTTCAGAAGATTAGTTATGATGAGCATAAGTGGATGATTTGTGGAGACTTTAAAATTCTATCCATGCTATTAGGGCAGCAATCCGGTTTCACCAAATATCCCTGCTTCCTTTGCTTGTGGGATAGCCGCGCCTGCGACCTACACTGGGGGAAAAAAGACTGGCCAATTCAGGAGTATTTGAGACCCGGTGAGAAAAATGTTCTTCATGAGAGCTTGGTACCTCGTGATAAAATTCTATTACCACCTCTCCACATTAAGTTGGGTCTCATTAAGCAATTCATCAAGTCCCTTCCAAAAGATGGTGAGTGCTTTCGGTACCTTTGCTCAAAGTTCCCCCGACTAAAGGAAGGAGTGTTTGTTGGCCCTGATATAAGGAAACTCATTTCAGATGGAGCATTCGCTGAAACGATGTCTGAGAAGGAAAATGAAGCCTGGGATTCCTTCAAGGATGTTGTTCTCAAATTCTTGGGGAACAGGCGGGATGAGAACTATAAGGATATTGTTGCCAGGATGCTCAATGCCTTCAAAGAACAAGGCTGTAACATGAGCCTGAAAGTCCATTTCTTGCACTCCCATGTGAACTACTTTCCCGAAAACTTGGGGGCGTACAGTGAAGAACAAGGTGAAAGGTTTCACCAGTACATCAAGGACGCAGAGAGAAGGTACCAAGGAAGATGGAACACCACTATGATGGCTGATTTCTGCTGGTTGCTGCTGCGGGAAACCCCAGATGAAAAATACGCCAAGCAGCGCACCAAGAGAAGCATTCGGGGGGAAAAAGAAACGGGCCCACCAGGAGATTGATTGACCCAAGAATGACTTTAAAATCTAAACTGTGTTGACAAATATCGTGTTTTTACTAAACTTTGAAATAAAAATTTGCTAGTTATTACCACAGTGTCGGATCTCATTTATTAGAATTTTATTTTCACACCATCGGGTGTTTGTCTTCATGTATTGCAATGGTGCGGTTTACGTTTTCTATTCTTACATACATACCTGTACAACATTTTTGCACATTTCTTTGCTTTGCTTTGTGTCTAACCTCGCTCTTATATGCTCAATGTTTGTGCACATGTATGTGGCTGTTTTAAGTGCAGACAATTCTGCTACCATCACAGTGTGTTTTGTTGACATTACTCTATTCTTATGTGCTGCCTTGTTACAATTTTCTTTATTCTTATTCGAATAACTACTAAACAATTAGTATAAAGAATTCATCCAAGAAACTTTTATCTCGATCGCACTCAATCTGAAACGTTCACCTCAAACTGCTAACCCAATGTAGCAAAAAATCTGTACGTGATGGAGCAAATTGGTTACCAGATTTGGATTCAGCGCACCAAAAAACGTAAAAATCAATTGAAACATTAGAGGCAGTTTAAAAAAAATTTTTTTTAGTGTACCTGTGATATAACTGTCTGCATTGTTCACGGTTGGTGTATTCCACTTTTTGTGCCTCGGCACATCAGTTCGATTTCGAGGCAGCACTGTTTTACTTGTATTATGCATATTCACTATCTTCCTCGGCTCTCTTCCTTCACCTCTTTTTTAGCTCTACATGTTTCCTGCCTGTCCCCCGATGGGACATTGGTTTTTACAATATTTTTTCATAATATGTTTCCATTTTCCATACGTTTTTCTTTGATAGTCTGTTTTTATCTTCTTGCCATCTAGTTGTTTTTTGGATGCCAGCATTATCACCTAAAGGTTTATCAGAGCCTGTGAGCAGGTGCTGGGGTTTCACAGGGTTGGATTGTGCCACTCACACCCATGATGCACTGCACATGCAAATCAGCTGTCCACAGACACACACCATGGGGAATGCACCCCCACAGCACCTCGGCCTGGTAGGGGGGACTGACCATGTGCACCCCCACAGCACCTCGGCCTGGTAGGGGGTACTGACTGTGTGTTGTACTGGCACAGAGTAGCTACACACCGTCACATTGTGCGGGTACTGTGCTCACCCTGAGGGTGCAGTGAGGTGCCCAGCACCAGGTCCAAAGCAGTGTTAATGTGTGAGATAGGTAGGTTCTGCAGGACCACCTTGGACATCTCTGTCTGTTTCAGTCAGGTGTAGCTCCCATGCACCACCACCACCCCCCTTCCCCAGGGTGGCAAACAGGGTCTCCCATCAAAAGATCCACAGTCTACCTCCCTGCAAAGGTGGCAGTAGAGGGGAACATTAACCCTAGCCCTGCTGAGGAACAGACACCCCACAGGGCAGTCAATTCAGCTCTGTACACAGCCATAACACAATAGCAGACAGACATTAGGCTGCACCCCACCACTATCTGATATTCCCCTGGTGCAAGCCATCAGCCACTCCATCACAACACCTACCAGCTGCAAACAGTCTGCTAGTGCCCAGTGGAGATGCCTGCACCCAGAACTGGGATGTCAGCATACACAACAAGCAGATACATCAGTGACTGGGCCCCAAAAAGAAACCCATATTTATCACATGAGAGAAATACTAGATAGCACTATGGGATTGCCTAGCCATGCTGTGGTCACTGCACAGTCAGGGTGAGAGTGATCTCTCAGCAGGATATACTGAGGTCACCTTGTCTGTGTAGGTGGTGGCCGGGCACTGCAATGTGCCTGTCACTGCCCTATGCCCTGTGCAGATGCACCCTGGCCAGGCCACCCTGTCCAGCCTATACCCATGGTACCTTGCTCCTCATTATGCACATTGGCAGCCCAATACTGGCAACATTGCTGGCAGTGTGGGCTGTGGAAGGTGTTTGCAGACACCACACACTGGATAGACAGACAGCCACCGCCACACCTATGCCAGCATTGTGCTACTATAGAGGTGGTCAGCAGCCATATCCACCACACCAGTCCTGGGCATAGTACAGGCATGGATATGGTACACAAGACTGTTGGGGGGTCACTCCCCAGGGTGGTGAACACTGTCAGAGACCAGACCTGCAGCACACACCGCAGACATCAGAATGATTGTTATGGTGGAGCTCAATGAGCAAAATGTGCTTAACATAGGATTTGATATCTGACAGTTATCATAGGAAACGTTTGATAGCTGTGTACCATATACCCAGGTGTAGGGTGGCATTGCTAAGGTATGCAACTGCTAGTGTTGGGAGATACAGGCAGGGCCCAATGTCTTGCCTCTCCAGGTGGCATTGGCCAATGGGGCCTGTGGGTGGGTGTGTGTCCCTGTTGGCTGCTGCTTTATGGCAGAGTTCCCCAACTCCAGTCCTGGTGTTCCAAACACTGTTCGGGTTTTCATGCTGTCCCTCATAAATATGCATGAGCTACATCTGCATACCATGGGGGTGGTGCATAGCTATGCAGCACAGGCATCTTTATTAGAGGCAGCATGAAACCGGAATGGTGTGGGGCCCTCCAGGACTGCATTTGCGGGACTCTGCTTTAGGTAATGTGCCTGTTTCTGGTGTCTGTGTTTGGTGTGGTAAAATATAGGCCATGCGTATGTTCTCTGCAATAAAGGAGTGTCTTTACTATCACTGTTTAGTGGTGGGTAAAGCTATGGGGACTGGGTTGGCAGGAGCCCCAGCTGGGATTTGAACCTGTGACCCTCTGGTCTTACAGGCACTGGTTGTGTCTGTTGCACCACATTGTGGCCACAGAGACAGTGCAGTCCCTGGAGTTAGTTAAACTGGCCTGACGAGTCAGAAACCCTGCTCTGCAACAGGTTTACTGTGGCCTCATTTACCTTGTATGCAGACAAAGGTGCACATAAACCTCAGAAAGGACCTCAGAAAAGGGGCACACACCCATAACCAAGCTGGGCAACAATGATATCATTGGGAAACATTACACCACATGCCCAGGACAGCTCCATTACAATGTAATGCTCTTTGAAAGGGTCTGCGGAGCGTAGACCCTTCCACACATCATTTCTTTTCATTTTGGTGCTTTCCAGGGAGTGCTGTTCCTTGTTGCCCATTACTATCACTGTTGCCCAGCTGAATTATGCTTTTTAAAATGTTTCTTGTGGTCATTTTTAACGTTTTATGTGAAATTTTGTTCTGTGCACATGTATCACACTGCTCACGTTTTGTGGGTTTCCCCGGTTTTTCTGTACATTGCTGACGGAAATGGTTTCTCTTCCCTTTAAATGCCTTTAACGACAGGTTTTCATTCGCGTTGGAATTGAGCTCTGAAATTCAGCGCGTTAGTATGAGGGGAGCCTCTCCCCACCCACTCTCCGCCCATTGACCCCTTCTCTCTGCCCACTCTCCACCTTCTGCGCTGTTTTAACGCGCCGCGGAGCTTTACGATCGTTAACTACGGTTAACGCGTGTAGTATGACGTTAACGGTCGTTAGCGCGTCGGTACACGCATTATACGGCACTTACGATCGTTAACGTTGTATAACGTGCGTTAGTCACGTTTACCGCACTTTAGTAAACAGCCCCCTATGTTGCACTATACTCGTTGTACTATGCCACGCTTTTTCTTATACTTATGCTTATAAGTTATGCATTCAATATGTTATTTTAATATATTTGTTTTCCATATATATGTCCTTTTTGTTATGCCTTTGTTCCTGTGCCTATGTTTCCCACTTCTGGGATAGCGATTTGGTTTTAGATGTTTTTTAATTGTCTTTTAATTGCATTGTATTCTTTGTGTATTCTTATTTTCCTTTTGGGCTTTTTAATTTTTTAATTGTTTCACAGTTTGAGTAATTGTTTGCTTATATTGTATTATTTGATTTATATGTTTTTAGCTGCATACCCCTTGAGGAAGGCAGCAACGCCGAAACGCGTTGGGGTTTGGTTTAATAAACAACTTTTTATCATCCTTGACGACTCGTCTCTTGCTCTTTGTGCTTCGGCTGTTTCTGCAAGAGCGCTGCTCTTCATTGTGTTTGTTTTGTTGAGACATCAGCTGTGACATGTAAGTATTGTTTCCTGAGGCATTTTATTTATTGCTGCCAGAAAACACACCCTCACGTGCCGTAACCTAAGGTGCCGCATAAGGCACCCTATAAGGCACCCCATAGGGCGCATTATAAAGTGCACTGTCCGTCATGGCACCCTATAATGTCCCCTATAGGGCACCCTATAAGGCACTCCATAGGACACCTTATAAGGCACCTTATATGGACTGCAACCATAGGGCGCCTTCTGAGGCACCTTATGGTTACAGTACCCTGAGGGTGTTTTGCTGGCAGCACTAATGTACATTAAAAAAAGACAATGCTTTGGACAGCCCTATCAAAGGCCCCCAACTGTGGGTTTGAGCCCATGACCTCTGCCTCTACAAGTAGTGAAATAACCAGTGGGCTACAGCTCCATTGCTGCTAGCAAACCCCTGGCTGGCTGTAGAAGGACTGCACGTCACCACACAAACAGTCTGCTGTGGTCACCAGGATAGGGTTAACCCACCCATGATGCACTGCACATGCAAATCAGCAGTCTACAGATGATCACAAGATGGGGTATGCACCCCCACAGCACCTCGGCCTGGTAGGGGGAACTGACCGTGTGTGGTACTGGCACAGAGTAGCTACACACCGTCACATTGTGCAGGTACTGCACTCAGCCTGAGGGTGAGGTGGGGCGCCCAGCACCAGTTCCCCAGCAGTGCTAATGTGTGAGATAGGTAGTTTCTGCAGACACACCTTGGATATATCTGTATGTCTCAGTCAGGTTTAGCCCCCTATGGATCCCTAGGAGGCTTATGTGCCACCACCCTCCTCCAGGGCTGCGGGGGGTAAACAGGTCTCCCACCAACAGATCCACATTCTACCTCCCTGCAATGGTGGCAGTAGAGGAGACCATCAACCCCAATCCTGCTGGGGAACAGACACTCTACAGGGCAGTCAATGCAGCTCTGTACACATCCATAACATAATAGCAGACAGACATTAGGCCTGGATATGCTAAGCTGCCCCCCACCACTATCTGATATTCTCTGGCAGCAAACCTTCAGCAACTGCACGGCGTTCCATCAAGACACATACCAGCTGCAGACAGTCTGCTAACTAGTCCATAGGGCATGTTCCTGGTGGAAATGCTTGCACCCAGAACTGGGATGTCAGCATACACACCAAGCAGATAAGTCAATGACTGGGCCCCAAAAGAGAACCCATAAATATCACATGAGAGAAATACTATGAAGCACTATGGGGGAGCCTAGCCATGCCGTGGTCACTGCTCAGTCAGGGTGAGAGTGATCTCCCAGCGGAACATATTGTGGCCACCCTGTCTGTGCAGGTGGTGGCCGGGCACTACAATGTCCCAGCCAGTGCCCTATGCCCTGTGCAGATGCATCCTGGCCAGGCCACCCTGTCCGGGCTATACCCATGGTACCTTGCTCCTCATTATGCACTTTGGCAGGCCAATACTGGCAACAGTGCTGGCAGTGTGGGCTGTGGAGGGTGTTTGCAGCCACCACACACTGGATATACAGACACACACTCCCACACCTATGCCAGCTTTGTGCTACTATAGAGGTGTTTAGCAGCCCTGGCCACCACACCAGTCCTGGGCACAGTGCAGGCATGGATATGGTACGCAATACTGTTGGGGGTCACTCCCCAGGGTGGTAAACACTGTCAGACACCAGACCTTATCGCGCGATAACATCGCAGAGCGCACGTTAAGACAGTTTAGTAAACATACCCCATAGTGTATGATCTCAGTCTCAGATTTACTGCTACATTTTAAGCATTTTTCTGAGTTTGCAGGACTGGGTATCCTTTGTTAGAGAAGAGAAGTTTCTTTCTTCCTAGATCCTCCAGCCTTCATCTTTCCCTCAGGTTTGGAATAATATTTCCTCTCCTGTTCATGTAGCCTTTCATTTCTGCTCTTAAACCTCTATATAGCACTACAAGGTTTATGCAGCAGATTATAGGCACATTGAAGAAAAAGTCCCTGTTCAGGGGAACTTATAGTCTAGTCAACAGAAGGACACTGAGGACCGATGGAGAGTAAGGAATAACAATGGATCGTTAAAAGTAGCCAGGATGATAGGCCAGCATTTTGTCTTGTTCTTCTTTTCTTTCACTCTTTAACAGATGGCGTGGCTAGGGCGCAATATAATCTGTAATGGGAGCTTTTATTAGAAAGGAAATGGTGCAAACACAGCTGCAGTTATGAAAGGCAATGAAAATTACTGTTAAAACATTACCACGGAAGATAATCTTCGACCTATGGAGGTAGGTGAAATACAATGAGTCAATTTGTACTGAGTGTAAAGGTCACTTTAAGGGAGGATTCCACCCTCCAGTAGCTTATATAAGAAAAGCAGCCAGTAGAGTGGGAGGGAATGTAATTAGTACCCACAGTTAAACAGTCTTGTTCCTTTGTTGAAAAATAAATGCCACCATTAAAACATAACAAGGGTGTCAAGAAATTTCCCAGCTGATGTAGCTCTCAGCAGAGGGAGAAACACTAGTGATCTCTCAGGATATGTTACAGGCTCAGGCATTCCCATACAAAATACCACCTTTCCCTGTGGCAATCAGTTGAATTTCATTGGGGGAGGGGGGAGGGGGGGAATGGAGTCAGAAGGTAGACAATGGGGCTCATCTGTAGCACTTTATTGTACTTTTTCCTTTTTTCTTTCTCCCATCTTCAACTCACCAAGTGGGATAGTGTAATGTCAGAGCTGCACACGGGTACAAGTTAGGTCATGCTGTAAGCTCTGTGAGTTATTTTGTATATATCTTACAGCAATATTTCACAAACCGGTCTTTGCTCCTTTCCTCCTCCCTGCTTCAGCTTTTCAGGATATCACCAATAAAATATGCCTGAGATATATTTACAAATAACGCATAAAACTAGATCTCAGGCACATTCATTAGAGATATTCTGGGTATCAGACTGACTGGGAAAGGCTTGAGAATAGGTTTGAAAACCACTTTTCTACAATGTGCAGTAGAAATGCATAAAAACAGAAAATGATGACAGATAAAGACCATGGGCCCAGTATTTGAAAGGCATTTACATGGTTTACAGCCCTGTAAAGCATGTAAATGCCGCTAACCGGGATATTCAATGGTACTAGCAGTTAGTACTGCTGCATATTCCCTCTCTTCTCCCTTACACACCCCGATGATAACCACTTAGCACTGGGGCCTTCCAGGGAGGAGCAGAGTTGGCAACAATCGATAACCGGGCAGCAGAGATATTTCATGCTGCCCAGTTAGCAACCTGTATCTAAAAGATAGCCAAAGGAAAAGCTCATCTACAGGGGCGGCCCAAGGAGGGTGCGGGGCCATGTGCAGAGATTCATTGTGGGGCTCCATTTGCATAAGGGATCTCATTTGCATAAATATTTGCATAATGTTAACATGCGCAAACGTTTAGTAAACATGCCTCTTAATGAGTGTCTGGATAAAGAAAGACTACCAGATTTCTACATTACTATACTCCAGTGCCAACCGCCAGGCACATTAGGAAGTACTATAAACACTGACCATTTAGAGCCCATAGCAAACCCGCCATATCATAACAACAGTACCGGGACTCACAGAGCATCATACCCTACCTATCAAATGCAACACTGCAAATATTAAACCAATATTTCTCAAAGAATGCCAATACATCTGCTATTGGAGAAAGATAACAAGTGGCATTGTCAAATAGAAACTACATGAACAAAATACTTCGGCTCGGTTATACCTGCAGAACACAGACCGTCAGCAAACAAAGAACAAGGGATCACAATTTAGAAATAGGAAGACAATAATTAAATTGAGAACCCCAAAAGTCAAACATGGAATGTACAACAACACTGGAGAAATAAAACTATTAATTAATTTCCTCTTGCACTAAACAAAAATGCAAAGATGATAGCGCTACACATTTCCCAGACCGGACATATTCCAGTTAATAAATTCAAAATAAAAAGTATTTTTCTACATTTTGTTTGGGCATTTTATTTTTCAGTTGCAATTGCTCCAGTCACTTTCTTCTGGTTTCTTCATGTCTTCTGTGAGCTGTCTTTTCTTCTCTCTTCTAGATTTTTTTCCATTCTCTCTATATATCTACTTTAACATACTAATTTTCCCCCTTTTGCTCTTTCCCCCATTTCTTTCTTTATTCCTTTATCATCCACTCAAATTTCACCCTTCCATTCTCAATTCCCACTTACTCTCTGAATACCGATCAGTCGTAGATTTGTCTTTCCACCCACAGAAAATATTTTTCCCCTCTCCATCCTCATTTCCCATCTCCACCCCCTTCTAGTCCTTCTCCAAAATCAGTTCCCTTCTAGTTCTAGACACACCCAGCATCCAATCCCTTCTAGTCCCATTCTCCCATGCCCCCACATCAGCCCATTTCCAGTCTTAGCCCCCCATATGCTCCTTTCCAGTTCCATTCCAGCTCCCCATCAGCCCATTTCCAGTCCAAGCTCCCCCATCAACCAATTTCCAATCCTAGCCCCCCAATCAACCCATTTCTAGCCTTATTCCAGCCTCCATCAGCACATTTCCAGTCCAAGCTCTCCCTGATCAGTCCATTTCCAGTCCTATTCCCCCATCAGCCATTTCCAGTCCTATTCCAGCCCCCATCAGCCCATTTCCAGTTCAAGCTCCCCCATCAGCCAATTTTCAATTCTAGCTCCCCCATCAGCCCATTTCCAGTCCTATTCCAACCTCATCAACCCATTTCTAGTCCAAGCTCCCCCATCAGCCAATTTCCAATCTTATTCCATCCCCCCATCAGTCCATTTTCAGTCCAAGCTCCCCCATCAGCCAATTTCCAATCCTAGCCCCCCCCCCCATTGGCCCATTTCTAGTCCTATTCCAGCCCCCATCAGCACATTTCCAGTCCAAGCTCCCCCAGATCAGCCCATTTCCAGTCCTAGATCACCATCAGCCATTTCCAGTCCAATTCCAGCCCCCATCAACCCATTTCCAGTCCCAGCTCCCCTTTAGCCATTTCCTGTCCTATTCCAGCTCTCCATCAGCCCATTTGCAGTCCAAACTCCCCCACATCAGCCCATTTCCAGTCTTAGCCCTCCCCATCAGCACATTTCCAGTCCTAGCCCCCCATCAGCTCATTTCCACTCCTAATCCATCCCCCATCAGCCCATTTCCAGTCCAAGCTCCCCCCATCAGCCATTTCCAGTCCAAGCTTCCTCCCCAACAGCCCATTTCCAGTCCAAGCTTACCCTCCCATCAGCTAATTTCTAATCCTAGCCCCCACCATCAGCTCATTTCCAATCCTTGCCCCCCACCCCACGCCGCAGAGCCTCGTGGCCATCTAAGGAGCTTCAGAGGGGAGCCAGGAGAGCTCACACGAAGTCCCGGCTCCCTCTACACAGCTGCCAGCGTGAAGAGTGTTTTCCCTCACTCTGGCAGCTGTTTTTGTGAAGCGCACTGAATGCCGGGAAAGGTTAAAGGGCATTTCCCGGCACTCATGTGCTTTACAGAAACAGCCGCCAGCATGAGGGAAAAAACTCTTCACGCTGGTGGCTGTGCAGAGGGAGCCGAGGTCTTGTGCAGGCTTCCCCGGATCACTCTGAAGCCATCTATTTGTGCGAAAATGAAGTTTGTGCTTGGACCCCTGAAGAGCGGGGCCCTGTGCGAACAACATTCTCGCACAATGGATGGGCCGGCCCTGTTCACCTATCTTAAAACACAGGAGCTAACCCGGCAGCATGCAATATCGCTTATGCCCAATTATCAACTGTGACTGAGAGGCAGTGCAACATTCCCAGATAGATATTCAATGCCAGGGCCACATATGACCCCAGTATTGAATATCTGGGGTTAGAGTTTGGCAGGGAGGGCTATGTGCAAAGAGGCGCATAGCACATAGCCCTCCTAACTCAATATCAGGTCCCATATGGCCTATCTACTCTGCCCATCCAGGAAAATTATTAAGTTCTACAAATCCTTCCTCTCTTTCAGACATCCTCTGTATATAGAAACAGGAAATGGTAACATTTTACTTACCAGATAATGTCTTTTCCTTGAGTCCTGCTAGACCAGTCCAAACAAGTTGGTTGTTTTCCCCTGCCAGCAGATGTGGAGACAGAGAAACACATGCCAGATGCTTCTTATGACATCTCATGACATTAACTGCTAGTATCCCTAGGGGGACATGCCAATATTTGAACTCAAGCACATGATCAAGAATCCTTGACTTCACTCAACCTCAATGAAGATAACAACACTTAATAGAATAAGAACCATAACTATGTACAGGATCAGATTTCTTTATTTATTTGGCTGTGCTTTTATACCACCTTTTAGAGGTCAAAGCAGTGTACAAAAGACTTAAACAGGATAAACAATGTTACAGAGAACAAAGTGATGCACAGAGAACTTGAAACTTAAACAGATTAAACGATGTTACAAAGTACGGCGGCTTTGTACATGATATGTAACAGGGGCAAGTTGCCTTAGAACTTAGACAGAAGGCTTGTCAAGGGTATGTGCTCGCAGAGCAAACCACAGAGAATATAGCAGACCAAAACAGTTTTGAGGGAGAGGTCCTGGACTGGTCTAGCAAGACTCAAAAAAGGATATTATCTGGTAAGTAAAATGTCACCTTCCATATTGTCCTTCTAGAGCAGTCCAGACAAGTGGGATGTACCAAAGCTATGTTCCACTGGGCGGGAAGAAGACACTGCAGCTTTTCAAGACCTCTGAACCAGAGGCCATGTCCACCTGAATGTGGAAAGTGATGCCCACATTGCTGCCCAACAAATGCCTGAGGAGGTGACTGGACTACATTCTGCTCACGAGGATGCTTGTGCCTGAGTTGAATGCCCTGCAAACCCTCTGGAACTGGCCAGTTCTGCAACAGATATGCTGAGACAGAGACCTCGATACAGCACCCCAGAGTAGACTCAGCAGCTGCATCATCTTTACACAGTCTTGCAAACAGCACAAATAGATAGTATGACTTGCGAAAGGATTTAGTAACTTTTATATACCAGAGAAGCACTCTCTGGATCGCCTTTCCATGGCAGTGGTCCATGGAAAAGGAGGGTAGACAGATCACCCAATTCACATGGAAGGAAGATACCACCTTGGGTAAGAAGGAAGGGACAGGCCGAATATACACAGGGGCATGTTTACTAAAAACCGCTAATTAGCGCGGCGCAAAATAGCGCACTAAAAGCGGTACTTAAGAGCGCTTAAACGCCCCGCAAACGTGCGATGAAGCCACGCACACTTGCGCGTCACAGTAACGGGTGCCGCACAAGTATGTGCCCGCAAATGTCCGATAGAGGCGTGGAAAGGCTAATGGAGGGCGGAGGAAGGCCCCGGAGGGGCGGAGAGAAGGGGTTAATGGGCGGGGAAGGGGAGGGGAGAGGCACCCCGCACATTATCGGGGCTGAATTTCCAAAAAAAAATAGCGCGAGTGAATCACTCGCGTTAGAATGCATTTAAAGGGAAGAGAAACCATTTCCGTCAGCAATGTACAGCAAAACCGGGGAAACCTGTAAAAAGTGAGCAGTGTGATACATGTGCACAGCACAAAAGTGCAATTATAAATAGAAAATGACCACCACAAAAATATGAAAAATAGTAATTCAGTTGGGGAACAGTTATAGTGATGGTCAAAACTAGATAACACACCCAGGAAAGCTCCAAAAAAAAGGAAATGATTTATGGAAAGGTGTACGGAGCGGAGACTCGTCCAAAAAACATTTCCCTTTTTCTGGAGCTGTCCTGGGAGTGTTATCTAGGGTTGCCCATTAATATCACTGTTGCCCAGCTTGGGTATATGTTTTCCCCCTTTGTTCCGTGGTCATTCCCGGGTTTTATTTGCACGTTTGTCACCACACAGGGTGAAGGAGCCCACAGTAAAAATGCATACAGCAGGGTTTGTGACGCCATCCTGCCAGGTTTACTACCTCCAGGGGCTGCACTGTCTTTGTGGCCATAGTGTGGTGCAGAGGACATAGCCATGACCTCTAGGACTAGAAGGCCAGAGGTTCAAATCCTAGCTGGGGCACTTGCCAGCCCCATCCATATATTTTACCCACCACTAAACAAAGATAGAGCAGACACCCCTGTATTGCAGGAAACATAAGCATGGGGGAAACACCCATATGTTACCCAACACCGCACACACACCACAACAATGGGCATACCTACAGCCAAGTCCCCCAAATGCAGTCCCGTACTGCCACATTGCAATCAGGTCATCTGCTTTTTCTGAGAGAAGCTCATGCCAGCATGTTGGCGCACGAGTACATGTGGTGCAGGGGACAGTGGCAGCTAGCCACAGAGGACAGAGGCCAAGCCATGTGCAGGCTGGCACAGTCCACTGCAACACACAGGCCCTGCCGGATCCACAGGCATCGACGTTCCAGGGAATCCAGCCAACCTGTGGCTACAAGGTGGTGCAGTGCACACAGACAGTGCATACAAGAACAGAAGGTCACAGGTTCAAAGCCCAGCTGGGGCTACCGCCAATCCTTCCCACATATTTTTCCCACAGCTACACAGTGATAGTAAGGACAAACCTTTCATGGCGAGGCCATATTCAATGGTACTACGTCTATCTTTTACCCCACTGAGCACAGACACCATGTACAGGGGCAGTACCTAGAGCAGAATCTCCCAAATGCAGTCCTGGTGGGCCACACACCAGTCAGGGTCCATGCTGCCACTCATACAAATGCCTGTGCTGTATATCTATGCACCACCCCCATGGCATGTAGATGTAGCTCATGCATATTCATGAGGAACAGCAGGTAAACCCGATCAGTGTGATGCACACCTGGACTGGAGTTGGGAATCTCTGCCGTAAAGCAGCAGCCAACAGGGGCAGACACACCCACACCCACACCCACAGGCCCCATTGGCCAATGTCTCCTGGAGAGACAGAACAGTGGACCCTGCGTGCATCTCCCAATACTAGCACCTGCATACCCTAGCAATGGAACCCTACACCTGAGGTATACGGTACACAGCTCTGAGACGCTTGCTAGGAGTACTGGCAGATAGATATCCATACGTTACGCACATACTGCTAGTTGACCCCATCCGAACAATCTGTTTGGGTGTTTGCGGTGCGTGCTCCAGCCCTTGCCTCTGACGGTGTTTACCACCCTGGGGAGTGACCCCCAGCAGTACTGCATAGCATATCCATGCCTTGCCGTGCCCAGCACTGGTTTGGTGGGCAAGGCTAATTACCTCCTCAATAGTAGCACCATGATGGCATAGGTGTGGAATTGTGTGTCTGTCTATACAGTGGGTGTTGGCTGCATGCCCCTTCCACAGCCCACACTGCCAACACTGTTGCCAGTATTGGCCTGCCAATGTGCATAATGAGTAGCAAGGGACCATGGGTATATCTCAGACAGAGTGGACTGACCAGGATGCAGCTGCACAGGGCATAGGGCACTGGCAGGGGCATGGTAGTGCCCGGCCACCACCTACACAGACAGGGTGACCTCTGTATGTGCTGCTGGGGGATCACTCTCACCCTGAGTGTGCAGTGACGGCAGCATGGCTAGGCACCCCCATAGTGCTATATTGTGATTCTCTCATGTGATGTGTATGGGTGTCCTGTGGGGGCCTCTTCATGGACTTATCTGTCTGTGTGTGCTGCCACCCCAGTTGTGGGTGCATGCATGTCCATCAGGACCAGCCAGCAGACTGTTCACAGCTGATATGTGTTGTGATGGAGTGCCTTGCAGGGTACAGTGGCTGATGGCTTGCTGCAGGTGAATATCAGATAGTAGTGGGGTACATCTTTGAATATCCAGGCCTAATGTCTGTCTGATATTGTGTTATGGATGTGTGTGGAGCTGCTTGGACTGCCCTGTAGGGTGTCTGTTCCCTAGCAGGACTGGGGTTGATGGTCCACTCTACTGCCATCGGGGGTGGGGATCTGTTGAGGGGAAGCACTGTTTTATCCGGGTGGGGGTCCCCACTAACTGAGTCAGACAGAGATCTCCACAGGTTATTGCTGCTTTGGAGCTCTGACATGTCCGCATTTGGCCATGCCTGGTGTTGTGGACCTGGTCCTGGGCGCAACATCTCACACTCAGGGTGAGCACAGTAACCGCACAATGTGATGGTGTTTAGCTACTCTTTGCCGTTTGTCCACCCACTCAGGACACCCTACCAGGCCGAGGTGCTGTGTGGGTGCACACAGACACTTCCCCCTACCAGGCCGGGGAGCTTTAGGGGTGCATTTCACATCCTGTGTTCAATCGTGGACAGCTCATTTGCATGTGCAGTGCATCATGGGTACGGGTGGTTCACAACAGCAGACTGTCAGTGAGGTGACGTACAGGCTATCTGCAGCCAGCCAGGGGCTGCTTACAGCTATAGAGCTGTAGCCCAATGGTTATGTCCCTGCCTGTACAGCCAGATGTCATGGGTTCAAACCCACAGTGGGGTTATGTGATAGGGGTGTCCACAGATTTATTTTAATTTACTGTACATATGTTGCTGCCAGCAATACCACCCTCAGCGTACTGTACCCATAAGGTGCCTCTGAGGGTGCTTTATGGGGCGCCCTATAGGGCACGTTACGGTTGCCAGCCATATAGGGTGCACTATACATTATCCTGTGTCGCAACATACATGCTGCCCTATAGGGGACATTCTAGGGTGCCTTGGCGGACGGTGCACTGTAACATGTGCCTTATGGGCCGCCTTATATTAATATGCTGTGAGAGTGCGTTTGCTAGTAGTTATCACAAAATAAAATTAGAAAGCCTCCTACAGCACTCCACAACACATAACATACTGCCTCAGCTAGCCTTTTTCACTGGGCATTGTGAGGGATCGAACCCCTGGTCCCTGCACCATTGGTCAGTGTCTTTACCATTGTGCTGTGGCTGTGTTCCTTTGCTTTGGCATCAGCGCGCCTCCTTATGCCCATCAGCGCGCCACCTCCTGCTGCCCACAATTAGTGCGCCGCCTTGTGCCGCCCAAAATGAACAGTGCGCCGCCTTGTGCCGCCCAAAAAGAACAGTGCGCCGCCTTGTGCCGCCCAGATAGTACAGTGCGCCGCCTTATGCCGTACAAAACGAACAGTGTGCTGCCTTATGCCGTCCAAAAGTACTTTGCCTCCTGAACCACTTTTACACATTCAAGGTGTTGCCTCAGCTGGCCTTTTTGTTGCACACAATGGGGGATTGAACCTATAGCCCCTGCACCATTGGTTAGTGTGTTCACCGTTGTGCTACAGCTCTGTTCTGATATGTGCTCAGCAGCGCCCCGCTTAGCCTTCCCACGCGCTAATGTGGGCCCCGCAAATTAGCGCGACGCGCACACGTACGGTCGGGTTTTTTTCTTCTTTCTGCCTGAACCGCCCACTCCTTATATGGCACACGCACACTACCGCGGCCCCGCACGTTAGGAATGTTTAGTAAACATGCCCCACAGTCTTCTCCGAGAATGACAAATAACGGTTCCTGCAGGATAACACCTGCAGCTCGGAAATACAGCTTGCCCAGCAGATTATGACAAAAAGATGATCTTAAAGGTCAGATCTTTAAATGTGGCCTGCTTCAAGGGCTTAAATGACTCCAATATCAGGGTCCGGAGCATTAGGCAGGGGCAGGGCTGGCCCATCCACTAGGCAGGCTAGGCTGCTGCCTAGGTGGCAGACCTCTGCGGGCAGCAAGGGACGGCTCATGCAGCAGGCCATGTGCTTTGGCACACATGGCCTGCCACTTCTGATCTCCCCACTGACAGGAAGTTGTGTCAGAGGGGGTCAGAAGCAGGAAGCCATGGGTGCTGAAGCATATAGCCTGCCGTGGGTTGCTGCCACCACTGAGCCAAGCAGGCACCTTCCTGTGCTGCCAGAAATAGTGGGAACTAGAGGTGGTAGTGCAGCTCAGCACAGGGAGGTGGCATGGCTCAGGGGGTGCAGCACAGCTGGGGCTTCTGCCTGGGATGGCAGAAACTCTTGCACCGGCCCTAGGCAGAGATCTCATGAGGGAATGACTGAACGCAGGGAAGTACGCAGGTGCCATACCCCTGAAGAAAACGAGAGACTTCCAGCGGTGGAGACACTTCCAGGTATGGGGCCCCACCACTGGTCACCTGAGGCTGGATATGGCTGCCACCTGATCCCTCAGGAAACTAAGGGAAAGGCTATTGTCTAGGCCATCCTGAAGGAAGGCAAGCAAGGATGGAAAGTCCACAATATTAGGACTAATCTGATGCTCATAGCACCAGTGCTTGAAAAGGGACCAGATGTACACATACGCAAGATTGGTAGAACTTCTCCTTGCCTTGAGGAGCATGGGCACTACTTTAGGAAAATAGTCCTTATGTGCTATATGTTTTTTTTTTAATTCTTTATTTTCGTTTTATAACAACAAAGGAAAGGAAGACATACAGCTAAAAGACAGATACATACATAGAATGTGATACATACACCAAAGTAAACCCCTGCCACCCCCCTCCCCCCAGCTTCTTCTCTAGAAAACTAATCATTCCCGAAGCGGGCGTGTACTGACATTATTGTGTGACAAACCTAACGGTGATCTGAAACATGATGAGTGTACATTAAACAGACATGTCGGAGCAATGAGCAGATTGTACATAATCATTGAGCATCTGCCATTTAGACAAGCGAGAATGAGTTTGGGTATGGGGAATAGCTCTCCGAGATATCTGCTCATATTTACTATATAAGCAGACGAGGTTCCACCATTCATTGACAGTAAGTCGAGAGCTATCCTTCCAATTCCTCGTGATTAAACATATGGCTATACCCAGCATGAAATCAAGGAGAAAGCGACCCTTCTTATGAAGAGAGGGGACCTCCGCCACTGAGCGGAGTCCCACAATCTTCCAAGAAAGAGGCTCGTGAAGGTGTAAGATAAATTGAATACGACCCCAGACCCGCCCCCAGTAAACCTGTAGTTGAGGACATTCATAAATAACATGAGCGAGGGTTCCCACATAGTATGGCAAGACCAACACTGGTCCCTAGCAGTTGTGTTCCATTTGGCTATTTTTTCTGGAGTATAAGAGCATCTATGTGCGAAAAAGAAGAGAGTTTGGGTAACTGAGGCAGATCGGGAAACCCGCACTATTTTGCTCCAGAAAACGCTCCATTGCACAGGGGTTAAAGTGGTTTGCAGTTCGCGCTCCCAGGCTTGTTGGGCTCTACAAGTGGCAGTATCTGTACCCTGACATAATAGTTTATAAAAGTTAGAGGCTACCCCATGTGTACTACTAATAGAGTGAATTAGTTCTAATAGCCCGTCCTCAGTAGGGACAGAGGGCGGCATGATTGGAGCACTTTTGAGGCAGCGTTGAAGCTGCATCAATTGAAAGTAATGTTTCGCTGGTAACGCAAATTCCTTTTGTAAATCAGAAAAGGTTTTCCAACGAGCTGCAGAGAAGAGCTGTGGGGGTGTCCAGATCCCCCTAGAGTACCAGGGTTTGGAAGTAATCCTGTATGGCTGCTCAAATTTCTAACTGGAACTCTGGCTGAGTTAATAGGGCTCTATCAAAGAACCAGGCCCCCGAATTCCCTTGGGGTGCAGTAGTGTGTAATTGAAAAGAAATAGCAGCATGATCTGAAATATGTTGGGAGTGAATCCTTGCAGCGTCCACCTGAGGAACTAACAGTTTTGATATTAGAAAGAAATCTATGCGAGACTGGGATTTGTGAGGGGAAGAGAAGAAGGTAAAGTCAAGCTCATTGGGGTGTAGTAACCTCCATAGATCGACTAAAGCAAGATCTTTGATCACAGAGGTAAGCGTGATGTGACTCTTGGGGGGACCACTTGTCCTAGGCGGCTATTTGTCAATCAGGGGATCAAGAACTAAATTGAAATCCCCCCCTATTATCAATGAAGTATTAGCAGAGGTCTGCGCAACCTGAGCAATGGTAGCAAAAAAGGCAGGGTCATCCACATTAGGAGCATAAAGGCATATATATGTAACTTCAAGGTTACCTATCTTGAGGTGAACTCTGGACCATCTACCTGCTGTATCTGAGCTAGTCGCAATAATAGTAGCATGCAGAGATTTCCTAACCAGTATGGCAACCCCACATTTCCTAGAAACGGCTGGGGAATAGGCGGCCACCATGTAAGGTTTAATATTGAGTTTGAGAGTTTCCTTCGAATTTAAATGCGTTTCTTGGAGGAAAATCAGGTCCGCAGCTTCATGACTTAGATAGCTTAGGATTTTCTTCCGTTTTATCGGATTATTGATTCCTTTTACGTTCAATGAGAAAATCTTATATGGTGCCATCAATCGGTAATAGACATTTTAGGTAAGGGCGCTTGAAAACATACAACATAATCAGAATCTGTACAACAATGACATAATCACCAAGTATGCTGGCCAATACACCCATATTGAAAAGTATGTACCAAAGTAACTTAGAGAAGAAGCAAAACCCCCAATGAATATGGCGACCATATGTCTGCGGGAGGAGGCCCTAGAGAGGAAGATAGAGACATAATAAAAAGAAAAGAAACACCAGAGTCCATAATTAACACTGTCTCTGATACGCATCGAGGCTACTATGGGTAGATGGAGTCGGGTCACAGATATCATCAAAAATAAGGCAACAAACCGCCCTCGACAGACTCTTTGCTGAGCCGCGGCAAATCCAATATGGTAGGTACAGCGGATATGAGAATACTGGCAGGAATATTCTGGAAGTCAGCGCATCAAGTCGGCTTCTTTAGAATCCAAAAACTCCGCTAGTAGATCAGGGTCTTCAAATGTTCTTGTCTGATTGTGAAGCGTGACTCGGAGCTTGGCCGGGTACATCAGGCCATAGCGTGCTTGTAGTTGTTGAAGCCTCGGCCGGAATTCCAGAAAGCGCTTTCGGCGGTCGACCGTGGGTTCAGTCAAGTCAGGATAGAAGGAGATCTTGTGGCTCTCAAACTCCATATGGCCCTTTGCCCGAGAGGCACTGAGAATTTGTTCCACATGTTGATATCTCAAAAGTCGAAAGATGATAGGCCGCGGGGTCTTCCTGTGGAGCGTTATGTTTGTGGGTACACGATGAGCGCGATCGATCTCCAATTCTTTGGTAAAGGTGATTTGGAGCAGGGAAGGGAGGATTTTACATAAAAACTCCTTCATGTCTCCCGATTCCGCTCCTTCCGGTATGCCCACGAGTCGTAGGTTGTTGCGGCGCGCTCTATTATTGCCATCTTCCACTTCTTTCTGCAAGGCCCGCACCTGACGTTCAACTTTGTCGAGTTTGGACAGCCGGACCGCATGGGAGTCTAATATGCTCTCCATTTTGTCCTGACGCGAAGAGAGCCCCTCTAGCCTGCCTTGCAGTACACCAAGATCTTCCCGCAGCGCTCGGAGTGCTTCACCGTTTGACTGCACGAGGTCCTTAACCCCTCTAATCTCTGCGAGGATTTCCTGCTGCATTTCGGGGCCCTCGCGCAAAGCCAGCCCCTTCTGCGGGGACGGGGGTTCAGTTTTGGAGCGTTTGCCGTGAGAAGCCGCTGGAGATCCAAATTCCAGGCGCATGGGTTTGGTCCCCGCCATCTCACCAATGTGCCCCGGCAAGATCAGAGCAGAAATTCAAGTATGTCCGGTGTTAATTCAGGATTCTGAGTAGGCCTCTCGGGAGCCTCAGCGTTATGCGACCATCCCGCTGGACATCGGGCTCCGCCCCCCCTTATGCGCTATATGTTTTTGTTGTTGTTAAGTGCCGTCGAGTCGGAGTCGACTCATGGCGACCCTCTGGATAGCTATCCTAAATTGTGTTTGGTCTTCAATCAGGCGACTCATTGTTGACAGACTGGTACCTATAGCTGCTGTTATTGTATCGATCCATTTCATTGCTGGCCTTCCTCTTTTGTGTTGACCTTCTATCTTGCCAAGAATGATGTCTTTCTCTAATGATCTCTCTCTTCGCATGATGTGTCCAAAGTATGAAAGTTGAAGTCTTGTCAGCTGAGCTTCTAAAGAAAGCTTAGGTTTGATCTCCTCTAGTACCGACTGGTTTGTTCTTCGGGTAGTCCATGGTATACACAGTATTCGCTGCCAGCACCATAATTCAAAGGCATCAATTTTCTTCCTGTCTATCTTTTTCACTGTCCAGCTTTCACATCCATATGATGTTATTGAAAATACCAGGGCTTGAACAAGTCAAATATTTGTATGGAGAGAGATATCTCTGCTCTTGAGAATCTTATCTAGGTCTTTCATAGCCATTCTGCCAAGAGCAATGCGTCGTCTGATTTCTTGACTGCTTCTTTATTGATAGTTGATCCAAGTAGGTTAAAGTTGTTCACGATTTCAATTTCTTCTCCTTCAATGATGAACCTGTTGATTATGCCAGTTGTCGTGATCTTTGTCTTCTTTACATTAAGGTGCAGGACCATTTTCAGGCTATGTTCTTTGATTGTGAGAAGCAAATGTTTCAGATCATCTTCACCACAGGTCACACGTCTGCTCATGGGGGAACAGTAGCATGTGCATACAACCGCCCCCCCCCCCCAAACGGTCACTGTACTCTATCATACCATGTGCCACAACATGGCACATAATGGTTTGTCACCCACTTGCAAGATCTGCATGGGTTGTCTTCGTGTAATGGTGCAGCTCCTGCATCATCTCCCTCTTCAGGCCTGGAGATGTGCCGGCTTCAGATAAACCTGGTGCAGGACGTGGTCCATTCTCTAGCTCAGTTTCAGTTGTCTGGATGCTTGTCCACTCATCAGTGCTGCTGCTAACTGTGAGGTGTAGATGGATGTCATCTTCTTCCTCCTCGTACACATCCTCACCTTCTGGTAGCTCCTCTGCAGCAGCTGCAGGCACCTCAGCCCCTGTGTCAACAGCTGGTGGTGTTTCAACCAGGGCACCTTCACCCCCTGTTGGGATGTCACTGTGCCACCCCTCCACCATGGCACCATCATCTTGATCGGACACCTCCAATTGCCGTGTGTCACCTGGGGAAAGACAACAAACAGTCATTACAGTCCACATCCTGGTACATGCCCATCTCAAGACAGTTTAACAATATAATGTACCATTATGTCCTAAGGGCCACTCAGGTAAGTCAGAAACAAGGTAGAAAGACACTTTGGTTAACACTGAGGGAGCTGCACAGGTCCATGCATGCAACAGGCACACAGGCCATAGGGTCACACATGTACTTACGTATATGGTATATGTATGGCCATATGGCCATCCATATCTAAAGGAATTGGAATGTTTCAAGATGCTCAAGGTTCTATGTTGAATGATGCTGAGAAGATCAAGAACAAGTGGAAAGAATATGCCGAGTTTTTATATGATAAAGATCAAGTAGACCAACAGCCATTTCAACCTTACTTTATGATCCGGAACCATTGGTGATGAAAGAAGAGGTTGAAGCAGTATTGAAGCACCAGGTATTGTTGGCATTCCCATAGAAGTATTACAGCAATCTGATGCAGCTGTTCCCATACTTATAAGGCTCTGCCAAGAAATTTGAAGACAACATCATGACCAAATGACTGGAAAAGATCTGTGTTTATACCAATACTAAAGAAAGGTGATCCAACTGACTTTGGAAATTATTGCACAATCACTCTGATCCCACATGCCAGCAAGATTCTACTGAAGATTATTCAAAAGAGACTACAACCATACCTGGAACAAGAACTACCTGAAGTGTAAGCAGGGTTCAGGGAAGGGCGAGGAACGAGAGACATCATCGCAGATGTGAGATGGATCCTTGAAAAGACTAAAGAATGCTAAAAGGATATCTATTTGTGCTTTATTGACTATAGCAAGGCTTTTGACTGTGTAAACCATGAGAAACTCTGGGCCACATTAAGAAGCATGGGTATACCAGAACACCTGATCATTCTCTCGCACAATCTGTACATTGATCAAGAAGCAACAGTTTGAATGGAACAAGGAGACACAGAATGATTTCAAATAAGCAAAGATTTAAGACAAGGCTGCATACTTTCCCTCTACCTGTTTAATTTATATGCAGAACAAATCATCAGAGAAGCAGGATTGTATGAAGACAAGAGAGATGTGAAGACTAGAGAAAGACTCATCAACAACCTTCTCTATGCTGATGATACCACATTACTGGCTGAAAGTGAAGATAATCTGAAACATTTGCTTCTCACGATCAAAGAACATAGTCTCAAAATGGGCCTGCACCTTAATGTAAAGAAGACAAAGATCATGACAACTGGCAAAATCAACAGGTTTATCATTGAAGGTGAAGAAATTGAAATCATGAACAACTTTAACCTACTTGGATCAACTATCAATAAAGAAGCAACAAGCAGTCAAGAAATCCAACGACGCATTGCTCTTGGCGGAATGGCTATGAAAGACCTAGACAAGATTCTCAAGAGAAGAGATATCTCTCTCCATACAAAGATTTGACTTGTTCAAGCCCTGATATTTTCAATAACATCATATGGATGTGAAAACTGGACAGTGAAAAATATAGACAGGAAGAGAATTGATGCATTTGAATCAATACTGTATATACCATGGACTGCCTGAAGAACAAACCAGTCAGTACTAGAGGAGATCAAACCTAAGCTTTCTTTAGAAGCTCAGATGACAAGACTTCGAATTTCATACTTTGGACACATCATGCGAAGAGAGAGATCATTAGAGAAAGATTTCATGCTTGGCAAGATAGAAGGTCAAACGCAAAAGACGAAGGCCGGCAATGAGATGGATCAAAACAATAACAGCAGCTACGGGTACCAGTCTGTCAACAATGAGCCACCTGACTGAAGACCGAACATAATTTAGGACAACTATTCAGGGGGTCGCCATGAGTCAACACCGACTTGACGGCACTTAACAACAACAACAACATCTACAGGATGTGTCAGTTGCTTGCAGAGCATGATTAACAGGGTTGCGTGCATGATTAACAGGGTTGCTTTGGCCACATGAGTCATATGTGTATGATTATCTTTGTTGTAATTTTTATTGGGGCTATTGCTATACTGCATCATCATTACACCAGGGCGGTTTACAAAGAACACTATACAATGGGTGAATGGACAAAGACCAAGAAAGGAAATGTAATCCAATATCTGATAGAGGAGCAGCAGAACAGGCTACAGGCAACATGTAATGAGGGGAAAGACATGTGCATATTTCTTTTAGGTACATGGTGGGCAGTCACATTTCCGCACTTACTGGCACGTGGGTGGGCTGTGACCAACTCTGGGGGCAGTCCATAGATATAGATGGCACCAGTCTCTCTGCCAACTGTTGCTCCAGGGCAGAAAGATGGGCCCCACTGGGTCCGCCACCACCTGTGACTATTCATGCTGCCGTTCCGCCGTGAGGTGTGCTCTAACAGCACATTTAGGGGTATGTTTTCTAAACTGCGGTAATGTAATTTGCGTTAGGTTCCGCAATAAAGGTACAGATGCCCATATAAAGGTGTGGGCGGGGCATCATTATGGCAAGCATGTCAGGTAACGCGCGTTATAAGGCACATTATAAGGCACCTTATTAGGCACAGTACAAGGCACATGCCTTAACGTGCCTTGTTGTATAAACTACAGAAACTTGGGGGCATGTTTACTAAACATTCCTAACGTGCGGGGCCGTGGTAGTGTGCCTGTGCCATATAAGGAGTGGGCGGTTCAGGCCGAAAAAGGAAAAAAAAAGACCGTATGTGTGCGCGTCGCGTTAATGTGTGGGGCCCACATTAGCGTGTGGGAAGGCTAAGTGGGGCGCAGCTGGGCACATATAGGAACAGAGCCGTAGCACAACGGTGAAGACAATAACCAATGGTGCAGGGGCCACGGGTTCAATCCCCCAGTATGTGCAGCCCAAAAAGGCTGGCTGAGGCACCACCTTGAATGTGGAAATGTGTGTCAGGAGGCAAAATAATTTTGGGGCGGCATAAGGCAGCGCACTGTTCATTTTGGGGCGGCATAAGGCGGCGCACTGTTCATTGTGGGGCGGCATAAGGCGGCGCACTGTTCATATTGGGGTGGCATAAGGCGGCGCACTGTTCATTGTGGGGCGGGATAAGGCGGCGCACTGTTCATTGTGGGCAGCAGGATGCGGCGCACTGTTAATTGTGGGCAGCAGGATGCGGCACGCTGATGGCCACAAGGCGGCGCGCTGATGCTAAAGCAAAGGGACACAGCCACAGCACAATGGTTAAGACACTGACCAATGGTGCAGGGACCAGGGGTTCAATCCCTCACAATGCCCATTGAAAAAGGCTAAATGAGGCAGTATATTTTATGTTGTGGAGTGCTTTAGGAGGCTTTTTAATTCTATTTTGTGATAACTACTAGCAAACGTACTCTCACAGCATGTTAACATAAGGCGGACCATAAGGCACATGTTACAGTGCACCGTCCGCCAAGGCACCCTAGAATGTCCCCTATAGGGCAGCATGTATGTTGCGACACAGGATAATGTATAGTGCACCCTATATGGATGCCAACCATAAAGTGCCCTATAGGGCGCCCAATAAAGCACCCTCAGAGGCACCTTATGGGTACAGTACGCTGAGGGTGTTATTGCAGGCATCAACATATGTACAGTAAATGTAAAAAATGCTTTGGAAAACCCTATCACAGAACCCCACTGTGAGTATGAACCCATGACCTCTGGCTGCACAGGCAGTGGCATAACCTTTGGGCTACACCTCTATAGCTGTAATCAAGCTCCTGCCTGGCTGCAGATAGCCTGCACGTCACATCACAGACAGTCTGCTGGTGTAAACAGGATAGGGTTAGGCCACCCGTACCCATGATGCACTGCACATGCAAATAAGCTTTCCACAGATGCACACAAGATGGGAACTGCACCCCTAAAGCTACCCGGCCTGGTAGGGGGAGGTGTCCTTGTGCACCCACACAGCACCTCGGCCTGGTAGGGTGTACTGAGTGGGTGGACAAATGGCAAAGAGTAGCTAAACACCATCACATTGTGCGGTTACTATGCCCACCCTGAGTGTGTGATGATGCGCCCAGGACCAGGTGCACAACACCTTGCATGGCTGAATGCGGCCATGCCAGAGCTCCAAAGCAGCAATAACCTGTGAAATAGGTAGGTGCTGCATAAACATCTTGGAGATTGCTGTCTGCCACAGTTAGTGGATCACACCACCCCCCGGTGGATAAAACAGGGTCTCCCACCAACAGATTCCACATACCATCCTTTCCTTCCCCCTCTCTCTCTCTCTCCTTCTTCTTTTCCTTCCCCCCCCCCCCCAGCAGCAGAGTCAACCATCAACCCCAGTCCTGCTGGGGAAGTAGACCAACCCCCGACCCCCCCCCCCCCCCCCCCAGCAGCTCCACACACATTCATAACACAATATCAGACAGACATTAGGCCTGGATATTCATAGATGCACCCCACCACTATCTGATATTCTCCTGCAGCAAGCCATCAGCCACTGCACTCTGCAAGGCACTCCATCAAGACACATACCACCTGTGCTCAGTCTGCTGGTTGGTCCTGATGGAAATGCATGCACCCACAATTGGGGTGGCAGCACACACAAGCAGATAAGTCAGTGAAAAGGCCCCAACAGGAAACCCATATATATCACATGAGAGAAACAGAATACAGCACTATGGGTGTGCCTAGCCATGCTGCCATCACTGCACACTCAGGGTGAGAGTGATACCCAAGCAGCACATACAGAGGTCCCCCTGTCTGTGTAGGTGGTGGCCGGGCACTACCATGTCCCTGCCAGTGCCCTATGCCCTGTGCAGCTGCATCCTGGTCAGCCCACCCTGTCTGAGATATACCCATGGTCCCTTGCTACTCATTATGCACATTAGCAGGCCAATACTGGCAACAGTGCTGGCAGTGTGGGCTGTGGAAGGGGCTTGCAGCCAGCACCCACTGTATAGACAGACACACACTTTCACACCTATGCCAGCATGGTGCTACTATTGAGGAGGTAATTAGCCTTGGCCACCAAACCTGTCCTAGGCACGGCAAGGCATGGATATGGTACGCAGTACTGCTGGGGGTCACTCCCCAGGGTGGTAAACACCATCAGAGGCCAGTCCTGGAGCACGCCCCGCAAACACCTAACATATTGTTCTGATGGGGTCAACTAGCAGTATGTGCGTAATGTATAGATATCTATCTGCCAGTACTCCTAGCAAACGTCTCAGAGCTGTGTACCGTATACCTCAGGTGTAGGGTGACATTGCTAAGGTATGCAGGTGCTAGTATTGGGAGATGCACGCAAGGTCCACTGTTCTGCCTCTCCAGGAGACATTGGCCAATGGGGCCTGTGGGTGTGGGTGTGTCTGCCCCTGTTGGCTGCTGCTTTACGGCAGAGATTCCCAACCCCAGTCCAGGTCTGCATCACACTGTTCGTGTTTTCCTGCTGTCCCTCATGAATATGCATGAGCTACATCTACATGCCATGGGGATGGTGCATAGATATACAGCACAGGCATTTGTATGAGTGGCAGCATGGAACCTGACTGGTGTGTGGCACACCAGGAATGCATTTGGGAGAGTCTGCTCTAGGTACTGCCCCTGTTCATGGTGTCTGTGCTCAGTGGGGTAAAAGATAGACGTATTACCATTGCATATGTCCTTGACACGAAAGGTGTGTCCTTACTATCACTGTGTAGGTGTGGGAAAAATATGTGGCTAGGAATGGCAGAAGCCCCAGCTGGGCTTTGAACCTGTGACCTTCTGTTCTTGCATGCACTGTCTGTGTGCACTGCACCACTGTGTAGCCACAGAGTGGTTGGTTTCCCTGGAATGTCCATGACTGTGGATCCGGCAGGGCCTGTCTGTTGCAGTGGACTGTGCCAGCCTGCACATGGCTAGGCCTCTGTCTTCTGTGGCTAGCAGCCACTGCCCCCTGCACCACATGTACTCGTCCGCTAACATGCTGGCATGAGCTTCTCTCAGAAACAGCAGATGACCAGATTGCAATGTGGCAGTACGGGACTGCATTTGGGGGATTTGGCTGTAGGTAATGCCCATTGTTGTTGTGTTTTTGCAGTGTTGTATAAAATATGGGTATTTTCCCCATGCTTATGTTCCCTGCAATACAGGGGTGTCTGCGCTATCTTTGTTTAGTGGTGGGTAAAATATAGGGGCTGGGCTGGCATGTGCCCCAGCTGGGATTTGAACCTCTTGTCCTAGAGGTACTGGCTCTGTCTGCTGCACCACACTATGGCCACAGAGACAATGCAGCCCCTGGCGGTAGTATACCTGGCAGGATGGAGTCACAAACCCTGCTCTACGCATTTTTACTGTGGGCACATGCACTCTGTCTGGTGACAAACGTGCACATAAACCCCGGAAATGACCACAGACACTGGGGGACAATATATCACCACGCTGGGCAAAAGTGATATTAATGGGCAACCATAGCAAACACTCCCAGGAAAGCTCCAAAAAGGACATTTGTTTTGGATGAGTCTCCGCTCCGTAGACCCTTCCAATATTCATTTCTTCTTTCTGGAGCTTTCCTGGGTGTGTTTTCTATATTTGCCCATTACTATAACTGTTCCCCAGCTGCATTACTATTTGTGATATTTTTGTTGTGGTCACTTTCTATTTTTATTTTCACTTTTGTGCTGTGCACATGTATCACACTGCTCACGTTTTGCAGGTTTCCCCGATTTTGCTGTACATTGCTGACGGAAATGGTTTCTCTTCCCTTTAAATGCCCTCTACCGCGAGTAGTTTTACTTTGGGATTCGGCCCCGATAATGTGCGGGGAGCCTCTCCCCTCCCCTTCCCCGCCCATTAAACCCGTCTCTCCACCCCTCAGGAACCTTCCTCCGCCCTCCGTTAGCCGTTCCACGCCTCTATCGGACATTTGCGGGCCCGTACTTGTGCGGGGCCCATTATTGTGCCGCGCACCTGTGCGGGGGTGACACGCACGATTGCGGGGCATTTAAGCGCTCTTAAGTACCGCTTTTAGTGCGCTATTTTGCGGCGCGCAAATTAGCGGTTTTTAGTAAACATGCCCCTTGGTCTCTTTATCAAGCAGTTGCTACTAAAGTACTACCAAAATGCGTTATCCGCTCGAATATTCACCACAGAAACTAGTAGGACATATGTGTAATTGTGTACTAAGGTCTCAGTTCAAACTTCCGTAGCTGTTTAGAAAAGGGCTTCATCAAAATTACCACCCTTGTTAACGCTGCTGTTCACATCAATGACCTTTTATTCATGTACACTTTGACAACTATTGTCCTTTCTTTTGTTTTTTTAATTATTTTAATTGTTTTATTCGATATTATTCATATTATACTCATTTGTTAGAATTCTTCTCAAATAAAATTAAAAGTTTCACAATATATACCGTGCTCTTTTAATCAGTGCGGTGTACATATGAACAAAAAACAAACACAATGTACAAGGCAACATTGGTTTTTACAATGAACAGGGTGACCCCTGTTGTTGCCAGGGGTCACCCTGTTGTTGCCAGCCACAACTGCCCTACTCACACAAGGCCCTAGTCATGACCATAGAGGTATAGTAGAAAGCCAAATGGCATGGTAGTGGTCCCTGGCAAGGTGCATAGGGCCACCCACCCTCCGCTCCATGTGTGAACACATCACCCATGCATGTCAGGATATCATGTTGCCATTGGGGTTGCGTTGGATGATATGTGTAGGTCAGGAAAAAACAAATGTGTTTGACAGACCACATAGGGGGTTAGGGGGGTTCCCTGGACACCAGCATGGCCAAACCACACGTGGCATAGTGCTGCCGTGTCATGCAGGGAGAGCATAGGAACATGGAATGGTGTCTCCAGGGTGCTACGCACAGTACACATAGGTGTCACTGCACACATGCCCAGACCCACAGCCACACATGCAGGTGGCACTGGCAACAGTTAGTATATGACACACTGAGCAGCGGAGCAGGAGCAGCACCATGCTGGCCACAGAGATGTTTGATTTGTGTTGGCCACCCACCCGAGATATACAGTCACTGATGCTCCCACCCATTGCTTCCCCCCCCCCCCCAGGTAGAAGACCTTAGAAAAAAGGGACAGGAGTTAAGGCTGCACCACCCTGATTACCTCGCCTGCCTCCAGAGGGGGGCGGTGGCACAAAGTGGAGGTGAGTTGTTAGGCCTTTGCAGCTCAGTAAACAATGTCACAGTGGCCCACTAGCCTGTGTGGTGCCTAAATATGTACATGTGTTATGTGACTCACATGATAGTGTGCTAATAACTGTCATCCTCCACAGAGGGTGATGCCGCTGGTGAGGGCCCCTCCACATCTGGACAGTCCCTGAGGCACCCCACTGCCTGCCGTATTACAGAGGAGGAGGAGGAGGTGGAGGAGGAAGGGGCAGATGAGGAGGAGGAGGCGGCAGAGGAGGAGGCAGCGCCGGACGCAGAGGAGGGGGATGATAGGGACATGGAAGGTGTGGAGGGTGGGGTGGGAGGGGAGGGAGATGGTGTGGGTGATGTTTTTGGGGGGAGGAGGAGGGGGTATTTCGGAGGGTGTGGTGGGTGGGTTAGAGGTGGCAGGGGGGAGGTGGGGGTGTTGGGTGGGGGGAGGGTGGCAGAGAACACAGGGCAGCACAGGGCATTGTGGGTCCCTGCCAGCCACCGCATGTGGTTCCTGGTGATGGATGGCTGCATGTTGAAACGCCATCCAGGATCACACACAGGTTACATGCACATGCCAGCAGACAGACACCTCCCACCATGTGTGTGTGTGGTGGCAGGTATGTGCACGACCTGTATGTGGTCCTGGATGGCGTGGAGCAACGCCTCCATTTCCTTGAACATACTAACCGGTGGCTGGCAGGGTCCATTCTGTGGATGGGCTCCGAGATGGAGCATCTGTCTGGTCGGTGCCCATCCCCAGAAGGGCATCCCAGGAGTGTCTGATGGCCCCTGTGATGCCCACACACGTGCCCTGTGCTGTCCTGTGTTCCACGACCTGACACCTGGGTCGTCATGACCTCCACTGTGCACTGTTCTGGATGTGACACTGGGCGTAATGGACCCTGCTGTGACACAGTATGGCAAATCCATATGTTTATATGTAAATATATGTAAATACTCATGTAACATTGTTTTCATGCATTTGTGAATACAATTTGTTATAAAACATCCCAATGATCATGTCTCACCCTTATGGACAGACTATGGACGTATGCATGGGACATGTGTGTAGATAGGTATGTGTATGCAAGGTAGACATGGGCATCATACATGGAGCGTCTCCACACGCAGTTGTGGGGGCTGGCCATGTGCGTAGGCGTCTGAGTCCAAGGTTGACCCTGAGATGTGGCTATGCGGAGCCTGCCCTAGGATACCTAGTCACGTGCATGCCTTGTGCAATGTATGGGAACCATATCTGATGCACCATGCTTGTGTGCCAATAGCGGAACCGGCAAATAGATATGTCTTTGCATGGAGGTTAAGATGTACTGCTGAACCCAGGAGCTGCTCAGGGGGATAGCTGTTGAGGGCGGCCTGGGACAATGCATGTCACAGGGATGGGCAGTGGGTGACCATAAGCGCGTGCAAAGGATGAATAGCTGGCCTACGCAAGCCACACTTGTCTGCCTGTGCCGCATGGGAGCCTATGTGGGAGGGCAGCCACGTAGGCCATGGTGCTGGCAGCGGGAATGGTCACACATGTGTGGCCAATGTTGGGGGGGGTATATGGGGTGGGAGACGGTGCCAGATCCCAACACCAGACGTGTACCATCATGAAATTAGCCCTGTGCAACAGGGGAGGGTGGGTATACCCCCACGCTGAGATTCGGGGGCTGGGACCTGCCACAGTCCATGACACACAGGGCATGTTATGACCTTTGTGCACAGATAACTGCCATTACAGACACCCCACCACTGAGGGGCATGAGTGTGGGTCATGTGGGCAGGGAGACAACATGCAGTGCAGGCTACATAGGGAACCCCAGAGCCACACATTGGAAACAAACACATAGGATGTATAGGTTCATGATGGTTTATTTCACCCCTTCACATCCTGTGCAGACGCCCACGTCGCCCACGGCCCAACCCACCCCTCTGTGGTGGCTCAGGTGCTGCAGCCTCTGGTCCGGTGCTGGCGCTGGCTGCTGCATCTGGGCCGCTATGTCCTCGAGTGCACCCGCAATTCGGAGGAGCGCCCCTGCACTGATCTCATTTGTGGCCCGCAGTTTTTGAAGTTCCTGGGTGTTCGCAAGCAGATCAAGGTGTATTTGCAGGAGAGCCTGCCGAGTGCCTGTGGGTGGGACACAAGGTGATATGTGAGATTCCTCTCCAGTAGCCAACCGTCACACATACACATGTCATGCATATCCCACTAGATCAGTCTGCAGAACATTCATGCATGCCACAACTAGCAACTCATGACCATGGTTAGACCTGTGTGTCCCACGAGCCATTCTGATGCCTGAAAGGGGTCCTGATGAGGGGTCATGGGAATCACAGAGCTCACACATGGCAGTGTGGCAGGTAAATCTGTTGATGCTTGATCTGCACACTGGTTGTCGGAGATAGGTCAGGTGACGTGAGGGGTCAATGCACACACATACATATATCTGGGGTCACTGCTCTCTACAATGCTGGTGCATAGTGCAGATCATGTTGACAGACTATGCTGCATGACAATACCCATGGAGGGGTGTCTGTCAGGCAGGGTGTCTGGGTGGCCTGTTATCAGTGGTTCCCGCTATCTGCTCACCTGGGGTATATGGCCGTGCACAGTATGTGTGTGTCTGAGCCCCTCAAACATGCTGTCACTTGACAAACCATCCAACAGGAGGGTGGAACACACCTGGCACATGACACCCCTCCCCCAACATTATAAACAATCTGCTATGTTGTCATCATCCATTCCCCTTGTGGATGTTGCCAACACACCTATGGGGATCAGTGTGTATGATGTTATCCACCTTCAGCATCGCACCGTGCTGAGGCACTGTGAGCCCTCAGCTCCGCAAGTATCGTGTCCATGGATGTGGGTGCTGCGGCTGCTGAGCCTGGCGCCTGCATGGGGTGGTGGCTGCCCTCACTTTCAGCAGGCGCTCCAGCCTGTGCGGTGCTGACATCATCCCCCAATGTGGCACTTTCATGGGTGGCCCTGTCCTGTGCCTCTGGCACCTCAAAGTTGGCCTGTGTCTGTTCGCCATCGCTTGTGTCCCCCGATACTGCGGCATCTGGTTCCTCCACATCCTGAGGCCCTGCCACAGCCTCCTCCTCAGGTGCCTCCATGATGCTGTAGTCACCTGGGTTGTGGAAAAGCATACACAGCACAGATAGTTTTTCACAGTCCACCTATGTACACGTGTGTAGTACACCCACCCCACAATCAATGTGTGCTTGGGGGTGTCCTGTATGTGTGCTGCATAGATACTACACCTCAAACTAGTACTATTAAGCAACTATAGGGCACTGCCAAGCACACGCATCACTGTGAATATAGTATGACAAACAGACATTCCCTGATCAGCGGGCATTATCATCTTAACGGAGATAGCAAGAACAGGTGTGGGAGGAGGTTTTTAGCAGGAGTGAGGAGACATGTCTAGAGCAGATAGGAAAAGGGATGGTGTTAGAAAAACATGTGAGAGAAGAGCAGAAACATAGCAATTAAAAGGGGTGTGATGGGGTACAGCACACCCATGTGCCCCCGGCATAGGCAAATGGTTAAGCTTCAAAAACAGGTATGAGAGGTTGCAAGCAGATGGCTGACGAATAGACAAAGGGGATTGCGGGGATGGGTTGAGAGCATCAAGGTGTACCTGCCTGGGGATGGGCAATGTCCAGGGCCTCTGGCAGCCCCCGCAGGTATATTGGCCCAAGCCGATCAGCCAGCTCCTGCTCCAAGGGTTGTGAGGGTTGGAGGAAAGGGGCCACCCCCACCGGTGCCCATGGCATGTTGCCTCTCGGCAACCATGTGTGCTCGCACACCATGTTTGGTATCATTGAACCGCTTCCGGAGGCTGTCAAGGTCCCTGGGTGGCCCCCCTGCCTCTGCCACGGCCACCTGCACCTCCTCCCACACCTCTGTGTGTGTGGCCACTGTGGTGGTGCTGCTGAGCCGCCCATAGAGAACCTCATTATTCTCTAGCACACTGGCCAGCAGGATGTGGTTTTCCTGAGGGCTGAACCGCACAGCCCTCCTCCATTCAGCAGCAGGCACCGGTACCCGCTTTCTCTTTGCAGTGGGGGGCCCCTGTGTGGGCTGGGACCCACCCGATGTGCCTGCTGCCGCCACTCCAGGCCCACCACTCCCTCCCTGCTGGGTTGGTGGCCACCCCTCCTCCACCCCAGCCATGTGGTGCTGCTCCAGCACCCTACATTGTTCCCCCTCCCCCTCCCTATCAGTCATCCCTGCCCCTACCCCCTGAGCTCCCCCTCACACCTACTCGCTGCCCCCCTCCTCTCCCTGCTGTCTGCCTCTCACCTTTCCTGTCTCTCTCACCTGCTGCTCGCCTCCCCTCCTCTCTCTCTCCTCTGCTTTGCCACATACCTCTCCACCTGCCTCTGTCCTCTCCAACACCTCTCCAACTGTCACTGACTCTCTCCACCAACACTACTTCTCCAAACACTATCTCACCTTTGCTGATACTACACGCTTTCTCTCTCTCTCTCTCTCTCTCTCTCTCTCTCCTACACAAACCCCTCAACGTGACCCAGGTGCTTAGGTGTATTTATAGTTTATTTTAGGTAACGTGCATTGTGCATGTGCATTTGCGCGCGTGCGGCTGCTGCATGCATTGCGCATGTGCCGCACAGATGCTGGGGGTGCGTGCGCAGGACACATCAGACATGTGCTGTACGTGTGGGGCGTAGCGCATGCACATGCCGAACGCTTATGCACAGCGCATGTGTAACATGGTGTCACACGCACGCACCTTCCATGCCATTGCGGTGCATGCGCAACGCGTGCAAATGGCATGCTCGTGTGACTGCACATGCACAACACGTGCAACGTAAGTAGACCTTTTAAATACACCTGACCAACTCAGTCAGATTGAGGGGTTTGTTTAGGAGACTGAGAGGCCATGTTGTGTTGGTGAAGCTTGTGGAGAGTCAAAGGAGGGTGTATTGTGTGTATTGCCTGTGTTTGTGAGTGTTGTCTGGATTGTGTGGCTGGCTGTGTGTGTGTGGTGTGAATGATGTGTGGCTTGGTTAGTGAGGTGAGTGTCTGTGTTTCAGTGCAGTTGAGAGGTTGGACGGGTTGAGTGTATGGCAGCCTTCGTGATTGCTGTGGTTGCAGAGGGGGGTGAGCAGGGGCTGCGGTTGCCTGATGGGGGAGATGGTGTCGATGGGGCTGCAGCACAGGGCATGGGTGTGGATCCGCTGCAACACAGACCTGCAGCTGTGGGGGCAGGCCAAGCAGGGGCTGTACCCGCACGGAGCAGGAGATGTGCAGAGATGCAGGCTCGCCAGCCTCACCTCTACAGGCCCAGGGCCCAGCTCCAGGGCATGCGTGAGGACCAGGTCATCTCCCTCTACCGCCTGAGCATGGGAGCTATTAGGGAGCTCTATGAGGATCTAAGACCTGACCTCGTGCCCAAGACTGGTTGGCCACATGCCATACCGGGTTTGGTCAAGCTCCTTGGTGCCCTACATTTCTTTGCCTCTGGCTGTTTCCAGTTATCTGTGGCTGCAGTGGGTGGCTTGAGCCACCCCACCTTCTCACGGTGTCTCCACCAGGTACTGCGTGCCATGGTCAGCCGGGTGGGGAATTACATAGCCCTTCCCCACACTAGGCTACAGTGGAGGACCCTGAACCAGGCCTTTGAGGTGTTAGCCGGGATACCACACGTGATGGGAGCTATTGATTGCACACATGTTGCCCTGGTCCCGCCTAGAGACAGGGAGGTAGTGTTCCGCAACCGCAAACATATCATTCCCTGACTGTTCAGGTTGTATGTGATGCAAATATGCATATTCTGAATGTGGTACCCAGGTTTGCAGGGTCCACCCATGACTCCTATATCCTGCATCACTCGGCACTTTTCACCAAATTTGAGGCAGGACAGTATGAGGACTGTCTATTGCTGGGTGTGTATTTATCATTTCTGACATGCACATGCTGTTCATGTGACTAACCGTATGTGCAAATGTCTGCCTTATTTATTTATTTATTTATTTAGCTGTATTTATATCCCGCTTTTCACCGGGTCAAAGCGGTCAATTGGGGGATACATTTAACACGAGGGGATATGAGACACATACGCTAATACTTGCAGGGAACATGGGCAGTGGAGGGTTAAGTGGCTTGCCCAAGACCACAAGGAGTGCCTATAGGACTAGAAATCCCAGTCCCTCCGGCCTGAGATTGCTGTCCCCAGGTGGGACTTGAACCCCCAGCCCTCCGGCCTGAAGTACCTTGTCCTAACCACTAGACCACTCCTCCCTTGGAGGTGTATCCCTCGTTGTGTGGGTATGTCATCTGTCTGTGTGTGATATCAGGTGGGGGGGGACCTCCAACTCCACCTTGCTATGGAGCTTTGTGCTGATAGTTGAATGGATGCTAGCATTTGTGTTGTGGTTACAGATTATGTTGTTTCCAATCCGTACACCAAACCCTTGTCGTATGTGTCTGACCTTCACACCCTGATGCATAGTTGTGATGTCCATTTATGTGATGTCATATGCTTATGTCAGGATGTGTTATGCATTTGTTTTGCACATATATACCTGTGTCCATTTGGGTGGACATGGACTCCTGCTTTAACGTCGCACATTTATTTTTTGCAGGATATGGGTGTCGCCCTTGGTTGCTGACTCCTGTGCGTCAACCACGGACACGTGCAGAGTGGAGGTACAATGAGGCCCATGCCACCAGCCGCTCCATCATAGAGCGCACCTTTGGCGTATTAAAGAGTTGCTTCAGGTATCTGGATAGGACAGGCGGAGCTTTACAATACCAACCACAGGCTGTGGCAGAGATCATTATAGTCTGTTGCATCCTGCACAACATTGCTCTCAGGAACCATATCCCTGTCGATATTAATGAGGATATGGAGGATGACACTACATGCCCCCCTGCGCGTGCCCGTGGTGACACACATGAGGGCACAGCAGTCAGGCGGCAGCTGATTGCGAAGCTGTTCTCATGTAAGTACTGCATATGTTCCCACCTACATTTGTTTGAATATGTGTGTACTGCTAATACTAGTCACCATTTGTATTAAGATATCAATAAGATGCAGCACTGCACTGACATGTAACTGAGACTGGCTAGCCATACCAGCTTCATATCTACTCATGCCTGATACACATTAGATGTGGGCAGGGCACAACAGCAGGTGGAGGTGGATTATGTGTGTGTGGGGGGTTAGGCTTGTGGGAGGTGTTGAGCTGACATACCTGGTTTGTGGCTGAATGTGATAGGGGCTAATGTGAAGCCACATGATGTTAGTTTTGATACTTTGGGTGCAGCAAGGTGAAAGGCATGTGGTATGGCGTTAACAGTGGGGGAGCAGTCCATGGATGGGGCCAGTTGTCTAGATGTGTGTGTTTTTCAGTGAGTATTTTGAGCTAATTGTGAGGTTGGTATGCTCTGATGTGCAGGGTATGTGTGTTAGTTGTTTTTGTATGGCACTACATGTGATACATAGCAATATCTACGTGATCAGTGGTATTTGGATTACTGGTATGCAGGGCCGGATTTACCTTAAGTGAGGCCCTACACCAACAAAAATTGTGGGCCCCCAGCAGGGGCGGCCCAAGGGGGGGTGCGGGGCCTCATTTGCATAAGGGGCCTCATTTGCATAAATATTTGCATAATGTTACCATATACTAACTTTTAGTAAACGTGCCTCTTAATGAGTGTATGGATAAAGAAAGACTAAAAGATTTCTACATTACTATAATCCAGTGCCAACTGCCAGACACATTAGGAACTACTACAAACACTGCCCATTTAGAACCCATAGTAAACCCGTCGTATCCTAACAGCACTACCAGGACTCACAAGGCACCATACCTACCAATCAAAAGGCAACACTGCAAATATTAAACCAATACATTTCAGAGAACAACAATACATGACCTACTGGGGAAAGAGAACAAGTGGCAATGTCAAATAGGAATTATATAAACAGAACACCTCAGCTCAGTTACATATGCAGAACATAGACCATCAAACAAGTAATCACAATTTAGAAACAGGAAGACAATAATTAAACTGGGAATCCCAAAAGCCAAACTTGGAAAGTACAACACTGTAGAAATAAAACTATACATTAATTTGCTCTTGTACTAAACAAAGCGCAGACGTTAATGATGCACATTTACCAGAGCTGACATATTCCAATTAATAAATTCAAAATAAAGAGATATTTTTCTACCTTTTGTGCATTTTTTTCAGCTGCAATTGCTCCAGCCACTTTCTTCTGGTTTCTTCGTGTGTTCTGCTAACTCTCCATCGTCTGCTGTCCATTTGTCCTTGCTTCTCTCTTCTAGATTTTTTTCCATTCTCTCTCTACATCTGCCTTAACATACTAATCTTTCTCCTTTTGCTCTTTCCTCATTCCTATTTCATCCACTCAAATTTTACCCCTCCATCCTCAATCCCCACTTACTCTCCCAATACCAGGCCAATTGTAGATTTTTTATCCCTCCCACACAAAATATTTTTCCCTTCTCCATTTTACTCTTCCAGCCCCATCCCATTCTAATCCTCCCCCAACATCAGCTCCCTTCTAGTTCCAGCCTCACCCAGCATCCATTCCCTTCTAGTCCCTGCATCAGCCCATTTCCAGTCCTAGCCACCCATCAGCCCATTTCCAGTCCTAGCAACCCCCCAACCCAATACCAGTCCTAGCCCCCCATCAACCCACTTACAGTCCTAACCCCCCATCAACCCATTTTCAGCTTCACCCCCCCTCATACCCATTACCAGTCCTCCCCCCCCATCAGCCCACTTCCAGTCCTAACCCCATCAACCCATTTCCAGTCAGCCCCCCATAGCCCATTGCCAGTCCTAACCCCCCATCAGCCCACAGCCCATTACCAGTCCTAACCCCATCAGCCCACCTCCAGTTTTAACCCCCCAGCCCATTTCCAGTCCTAGCCCCCCATAGCCCATTACCAGACAGCCCCCATCAGCCCACAGCCCATTACCAGTCTTAACCCCCCCAAAGCCCATTACCAGTCTTAACCCCCCAAAGCCCATTACCAGTTCTAAACCCCTCCAACAGCCCATTACCAGTCCTAACCCCCTCAGCCCACCTCCAGTCTTAACCCCCCCACCCCCTTTCCAGTCCTAGGCCCCCCATAGCCCATTACCAGACAGCCACCATCAGCCCACCAGAGCCCACAGCCCATTACCAGTCTTAACCCCCCCCCCAAAGCCCATTGCCAGTTATAAGCCCCCTCAACAGCCCACAGTCCATTACCAGTCCTAACCCCATCAACCCACCTCTAGCCTTAACCCCCCCAGCCCCAGCCCCCCCCCCAATAGCCCATTACCAGTCCTACCCCCCACCCCCGTCGGCCTAAAGTAAAATTTAATTTAAAAAAAAAACCTGCTGGCTGCCGCCGCGGGGCCCCCTCTGCTGCCGCAGCAGCACCGACTGACCCGCGGGGGCCCCCTCTACAAGCTGAATCTGTCGGTTCGTTCCTTCCTCCCTCCCTCCGTGCACGCTGTGAGAGGCGCGAAGGCAGAGTGTCTCCCTCGCGTCTCTGTTAAGCCCGCAGGGGCTGATGGGAAATTTCCCATCAGCCCCTGCGGGCTTAACAGAGACGCGAGGAGACACTCTCCTTTCGCGTCTCTCACAGCCTGCATGGAGGGAGGGAGGGAGGGAGGAAGGAACGAACCGACAGATTCAGCTTGTAGAGGGGGCCCCCGCGGGTCAGTCGGTGCTGCCGCGGCAGCAGAGGGGGCCCCGCGGCGGCAGCCAGCAGGTTTTTTTTAAAATTTTATTTAAAAAAAAATTAACTTGTTCTTTTTTTGTGGGCCCCTGCCAGCTGTGGGCCCTACGCCATGGCGTACATGGCGTATAGGTAAATCCGGCCCTGCTGGTATGTGATATCCCTAAGGGAGATTACTGCAACCCCACAGTGTGCCTGAATGTAAAGGTCATCACGTAGCCCTCACATGGATGTGGGAAAGGATAGGGAACCTGTGAGGTGTCCAGCCAGGTGGAGTATTATTGTCCTCATTTTGTGGGATGTAGAATAGCCATGCAGTGCAGTGTTGCATATTTATACACTGACAGAGATTATTCAGGCCAGATCAGCAAAGGTGTAGGTCACAGTAGGCAAGCTGAGGGCTAAATATGGGGGTGGACTTGTGTCTTAGTGGTGTTTTCAGGGGAAACATGGCAAATCTGGCTGATGACATCTAGACATATACCACAGCACTCACATACAAGCTGGTTAGGTGTGTAGAGGAGGAGAGTGTGGTCCAAGACAGCTACATTGTGGACCCTGGAGAGGGAGCGTTATGTCCACACACACATGGAGGCTTTGATGGGGGGGGGGGGGGGTTAGGTGGACATATAGGCTATCCATGCTTTGCCATTATGAGTTTCACACAGTAGGGTGACATGCAGCCATCATGTTATGGTCACAAACACACATCGGGGTGTGGTTTGGCAGACATACCTCAGGCGTTGCGACATATATATATTTGCAACTCATCAGCACACAGCTGTTAATATAAGTAAAGGTATGAGATATACACACCACGGAAATGTCTATGGTCACAGGATGGGGAAGTGCCCCTGCATAGTTCCGTGTGTTACAGTGATTGACAGCAGGGTATAAGACCACATGGAGACACCAGGACACACAGTGAGGGGCATTGGGGGAGATATGGGGGACACAGGATATTACTGCAGCCTTGGAGTGATGCAGGGACATGGTAGTGCTCAAACACTTCTGTTCATCAGTTTGTACAGCAACACAGAGGTGTGGGAGGGGACAGGCACAGTACAGACCCTTGTAGTTTTGCAAACGAACTTCAGAGATAACTCTCACATGACTGAGATCTGTACAGTGTGATGGTGAACACTCAGTCTGTAAAGGATCTTGGGGGGTCTGGGAGCTGTGGACAGGACGGTGCACTGTGTGTTGCACAGCTTGAACATGACATATGTATGTTTCCCTTGTGTTTCCCAATCCACAGGACATACCTGTTGGAGCTCCTGATGCTGTGGTGCAGTGGCAGGTGACTGTACATCATCCAACATGCAGTGGTCTGGGGTAGGTGTTCCTACAGCTACATTGTCTGTGATGACAGTCAGGGGAAACACATGTCCTCAGTGATGTGTCATCTTGTACATATGTTGTTGTTCACCTCTTTTCCCTGCAGCACCATAACCTCTATCTTGCTGCTGGCACACATATCCCCATGTGCTCCTGTCCAGTTTTTCTTCTGCAACACTGTCTCTGTGACACGTCCAACAGAGCTGCATGTGTGTGGGGGTCCTAGGTGTTTTGGTGGTGGACTACACGTACACCATTTCCAAACATTGTACCATCAGCCAACGCCAGGGTATCATTGTATTTCACAGGGCCTTTAGGTGCACCAATCTCCAATTATGCACATTTATTTCCAAAAATATTTTAACCAGTCATCGCTTGAGTGTACACCCATTCCTTGGTCAGACCACCACTTGATCAAATTCACCTTAGCCTACACTGGAAGAAACAACAAAAATAACTTACAAATTTCCCCTCCACCTAGATTCACAAAATTTAATGCTGATGAATTCATTGATCTAACTATTCCCTATCTCACCCTTGTACCAACTGACCTAGATGAAGCTGTCGCAACTTGGCACAATACAATTAACAATGCAGCTGCATATAAACAATCCACCAAGAAGAAAAGCTACTCTAGAATAGGAGATGCCCCTGGTTCAACAGCACCTTAAGACGAATGAAGAGAGAATTGAGAAATATTGAATCCAAATGGCGCAAAACCAAATCCATCCCTTCTTATGACGCTTATCACAGCTACCTTAAAAAGTACAAAGAAGCTTCAGACGGCGCAAAGAAAAAATTACCACACAACTATACTAACCAAATCCATTAATAGACCAAGAGAACTTTTCAGCATCGTCCAAAACTTAACTAATAACTCATATGGGAACAGCAATGATACTATTGATATCTCTGCCCAGACTCTAGCAAACCACTACATAAATAAATCAAAAACATTTGCATTCACACCAAATCCTCTATCCCTTTCCCACCAACATCAATTAGAAAAATGGTCCGACTTCCACCCTATAACCAAAGACACTCTTAAGATTACTATTTCAAACTTGAACACTACGACTTCTCAACTTGATCCATGTCCGGTAAACTGGATCAAGCATACCCTCACTACACTATCCCCCTTTATCCTTCCTATAGTCAATCTGTCGCTGCGCCAAGGATACTTACCACCTTCCCTCAAACATGCACAAATCCGACCGATAATCAAAAATAACACCCTTGACAAAACATCACCTAATTCCTACAGACCTATCTCTAGCATTCCATTTATGGCTAAACTGATTGAAAAGGTCGTTCAAACTCAAACACAAGATCACATAGAAACCTTAGCCCCCCTTGATGACCAACAATATGGCTTTCGCCCCTATCATGGTGTAGACACCCTATTAACAGTACTTCTCGATACCTTAATACGAGGTATTGATAACCCTAAACAAGCTTTCATTCTCCTCTTTCTAGACATCTCTGCAGCGTTTGACAGTGTACACCATGCTGTAATGCTTAACAGATTAAAACAAATAGGAATCCACTCAACTGTACATAATTGGTTCACCTCATATCTAACTGATCGAACCCAAACCGTCCGAACTAACTCGGAAACATCTAAAACATACAAACAGGAAATTGGTCTCCCACAAGGCTCCGCCCTCTCTGCCCTCCTATTTAATATATATATTCAACCAGTCTGCGACATTTTCAAGAAATTTAAAGTCCACTATCACATATACGCAGACGATATGATGATGTACATACCATTCACATTCCCAACACTCCCATTACAACTGTTAACAGAATGCTTCTCTGAATTAACAATCTGGCTAAAAGACCACAATCTCCATATCAATCATTCTAAAACTGATATATTAATAGTAACTAAAAATCAATCCTACATACCTCCAACACACATCACTCTCCAAAATCACAACATTACTATAAAAAATGAAGTAAAATACCTAGGTGTCACCCTTGACTCACACCTTAGTATGGACACACATATTAGAAACATCACTAAGAAAATCTACTTTAAACTCAAAATTTTAAAACAATTACGTCCTCTTGTACTTCTAAATGATTTTCTGAGCATTATCCAGGCTATCATCACACCACACTTTGATTTCGCAAATCTCACCTTACTAGGAACAACAAAACAGAACATTAAAAGACTCCAACTTGCCCAAAATGCAGCAGCAAGAATTGTAATGAAGGTTCCACCATTTGAACACATTACACCTATACTCGCAAACCTTCACTGGCTCCCAATTCAATCCAGAATAAATTACAAATTGATTATCACTACATTTAAGACACTAAATACAATGGCCCCAGTCTCTTTAACAAAACTTATCACTAAAGACACATCCCAAACTGCGCTACGGAGAGGCCACACGAATAAAATTAGGATCCCGAAAGATTTCACAACTACCAAAAAAACAACTAATAAAAAAGCGTTTTCACATGCAGCTCCCACCCTATGGAACTCCCTACCCGAAGAAATAAGGGCATTAAATGATGCAAAGGAACTCCGCAAGGAATTAAAAACATATTTATTCATCTCCCATTTCGGCACACTAGAAAATACCTTACCACTAACAGGAAATGGTTAATAGAGACCTCAGGGTACACCAATTCCAATTTTTCTATCTAACTACAATTAAAGTCGATTAAATAACTATTTGTAAATCCTGTAAATAGATATATGTAAATAGTTTAAAATATGTAAATAGTTCGATTGTTGTTTAACAAATTATTTACCATACTTAGTCCAATTCATGTTTAAATGTATTTAGCAAAATTGTACCTAGTTAATTAATGTTTCATGTATTTAGCAAAATTGTACCTAGTTAATTAATGTTTCATGTAAAACAGACCTGTTAATCTGTTCATTCCTTGTTCAATGTAAACCGCACCTGATCTGTGGAAGGTAGCGGTATATAAGCAACTGTTAAATAAATAAAATAAAATAAATACCAGCCGTATGCTACTGCTGACACGCTCACCTTAGCATACTGTGTGGGTGTGTTTCTTTGGATTGGCTGTATGATTGTACAGTGTGCAGTCATTTTACATTATCATGTGGTGTGAGGGGTCTGTACACTTGGGGGGCGGTGGTGACTGTCCTATGTCTACCTTACTGGTGTTTACCGTGTGACCATTCTGGACATGTGTTGAGTGTGGTGAGCAGAACTGTGTCTTGTGTTGTGACATACAACTGTTGAACAGCATTTTTGTATCACAGATATCGCCATAATGTGGACATGCATCAACAGAGGCTTCACATGGTGACATGGTGATTCTACACATTTTAATGGCATTGTCTCCCTTCACTGTGACGTGTTGTGGCCTTTGAGTGACTCAGGGGATCCAAGACATACACTTGCTGAACGCACACGGTAGGTTGCACCTTTTGTTTTTGGGAATGACATCAGCCTTTACATGTTAATGATCTACGGTTTGTTATATAGACTTTCATATTGTCTCTGTGTTCACAAAAACTGGTACACATGGGGTGGAGCTGTGAAACGCCTGTGTAACATGGGCATGGACATGGACATTAACATATCCATGTGACAGCCGCGTCTGCAGTTCCAATTCCAAATTTGACCAACATGCAGTGTGTTCTGTGTTGTATTCCTCTCGTTTGCCTGTGTGACGTTTTATTATGCGCATAGTCATGTTTGACTCTCTGCAATTTGTGCTGATGTTGCAAGCAGCATACCAATACATTATTTATCCTCTTCTGACACAGGGCAGTGGACAAACCAGCCACATCTACTACAGTGCATCTGGCATCACCATCATCCACCTGTTTGGGGACACACCACCATGGAACTATCCCTGGGAGATGGTGCCATAGGATGTTTGACCTCTGCGAGTGGGACACATGCCTAGGATGGAGAGTATTATTGTTGGAGTGTGACTTTGGCCCTGACAGACCTGTCCTACACACTGTTGGTGCCATGCTCTGGCGGGGTGTCGTGTTCATCGCAGAAGACACACATGACCTTTCCAATACTCTGCCATATTGGGATGTGACACTTGACTATGCATGCCCAGGGTTTCAAGGACAGTTTTGACCTGACTTGTTGGATTGCAGACACACTTTGCACTTTGGACACTGTGTACTGGTCCCCACGTGTGCAACAAGAACTTACATTGTTGCTGTATGTTGTACATTCCACATATGTTGTGTTTTGGCCATGTGTGTGACATGGACCACAGGAAATGCTCATCTGTTTGGTTCACCACAAGCATACAGCCATGCGTGTGGCATGGGGGAGCAATGGAGAGGTCCTGTTGTCTATGTTCACCTACTCTCCACTTTGACATGGTACAGGTTTTGCCACGACAACGCTTTGCTGCACACCAACAGCTTAGATTGATGTTGTCACTCACCAAGGGTGTTTCCGTGCATGTGTGGCATCAATGTATCATGTTGATACGTACACGGTGCACGTGCATATGACTGACCTTGTTGGGGAGACACAGCATGTGGCAATATGGCTTCTGTGTGGTTTACTGTACAATGTTTGGCATAACTTTCCATCTCCATATACTGTTTTTTGGGTTTGCCTACTGTACAGACGTGACGCTAAACATGTATTGAAGAACCTTGCATTGTATGTCTGCACACTCCTATTTATACCCTGGGGTAAGAACACTCACATTGCACCATTATATTTGGACTTTCGCAGTGTGAGTGTCCATTGTCTTCCTTCAATTGTGCATTCCATGTGCCGTAATATATGTGTACAGACACTGTATCCACACCAACCAGTGCAGGGGACCTTCTGCATAGTGTTAACTCTGCATGTTTCTGCAGGTTGTTTCTTTGTATTGGTTTCTGTGTTCATGTGCCTCTGCTACCTGCTGGCTTATCCTCATTGTGCATTTGACCATAGTTTATGGTTACATTGTTGCAGCTTTGATTCCTACATGTGGCATTATGTGGCAGCTGTAACATATATTTCCACGTGTGTTTTTAAACTTTCAACATTTTAACAACATATGCTGTTGTCATTTGTGTGTCTCCTGTGTTTCCAGGTAGATATGTTTTCAGGTACAGATCATGATTGCTGTGTGTTGGGCCCTCATCATGCACCACCTACTGTCTACATGCACTCATATGTAAGTAACACATTTGAGGCATGCAGCAGTATGTGGTGTGTGGGGGCCAAATGCATACTGCCCACCATGCACCTGATGCACATTATCTCTCCTGCCCCTCATTTGTAGATGTGCCAGTGACCTTTACGTAGGATGTGGGTTGCTGCCCTGCTAAATGTTTCTTTGGTCTTTCACCTGGGATCTACTCACCTGGGTATTATGATGGCAGTATCTACACTATCTGAGACAAATAACCAAAATAAAGATATGTGTTTGACATACATTTGTCTTGGCTGCTGCTTGCTCACACAGACACTTGTATTTGATGCTTTTCTGGTCATATCCATGGCCCACCTGTGCTCACATCCTTGTATGGTGCCAGCTGTCTATCTTCCAGGCGTTTACCACATCACTAGATGTTGCAGGTTCCCATAAACACCTTCCCTTTGGGGTACTATTTTGGAATCATGGTCATAGTGGTTGTTTGGGATAGTGGTTACAGACATGTGTTAGAACACCATAGGTTGCAGGTTTGATCCCCACATGAGTATTTTTTGTAAAATTATTCTGTTGTGTTAACATGACCATTTGGAACCTGCAGCTTCATCACCTATGCACATACACTTCCAAAGTGTTCCCTCTGTTCTGCCTATCCATGACATATTAGTTGTTACATATGTCTCTTACTTTATCAGGATAACATGGCAGTCCACTTGGGGGATTGGCATTGTTGCAGTTCAGCTGGTCTGTGGCATGCCTGTTTGCAGGTTTAATTCTGTCTTGTTGTGTTCCATATTTTCCACTGCTCCACAGAGCATCCCCTCCTGACCTTTGGCTTTAGTTTATTTCCTCTTTTGCATGCTGTCTCCACTGCTCAACATTTGATTGTGTGTGTGCATCTAGGTATATTTGGGTGTTGCCCCAATTACAGACTGTGATCTGATCTGTGCACACCATATCTGCATGTGTATTTGATCATGGTTACCGTTGGCTTCTAGTGTGGTGCCCTGCAGTATTCTTTTCTTTTTTTTTTTCATTTTTTAAAATTTTTATTTAAGAATTTTCCAATGTATCAAGAAATTACAAACAAGAACATGAGAAAAGAAAATAGCAAATACAATAAAGAAAATTTTCCCACATATAAGAAACACATCAAGAGGAGAATCGCCTCCAGTCACAGTAGAAATAGAAATCAATCAAAGTATAATAAATAAGAGGTTACAAAACCCCACAAAAGGGAGCTGAAAAAAACCCCAAAATCATTCCTCCTCCACAATCAAACCTCCCTCTGCTTTTGAATCCAAAAAACATTTCAAAGCATTAACATCATTATACACATAAGTTTGTCCCCCTAAGGTAATCACACAATGACAAGGGAATTTAAGAAAGAAAGTTGCCCCTAACGCCACTACCTGTGATTTTAATAGCAGAAACTGTTTACGCCAAATCTGCGTATAACAACAGACATCTGGGAAGATTTGGATAGCCTGGCCACAAAATAGGGCACACCGATGTTTAAAATATGCTCTCATAACCCGCAGTTTGGCAGATTCAGAAACAAACTGAACTACCAAAGTGCCCTGCAGTATTCTTGAATGCAGCCTTTGCTATTGAGCTCGTGTTGGTGGTGTGGCCTACCGGTTTGTGCATTGACACTTGTGCTGATGGTCATAGGTTTGATTCCACTCTGTTCTCTTTGATTTGTTTGCCTGTGCTGCACAGCTACTTTTGATTCCTGTGACAGCCATATCTGTGCTGATCTGTGTTGTTCTCACATTGTACCTTTATCACAGTTGTAAACCATCCTTCTGTCAGTCTATGTGTGTCTGCCAGCTGTATGCCATCCTACCCTACTGTGCATGCTGCTACCCCACATCCTGCACTGGTCCACATTTCTGCATTGTGGGTTGACCCTATCCTGGTAACCACAGCAGACTGTTTGTGTGGTGATATGCAGCCCTTCTGTAGTCAGCCAGGGGTTTGTTAGCAGCTGTAGCTCACTGGTTACTTCACTGCCTGTGGAGCCAGTGGTCATAGGTTTGATCCCACAGTGGGGTTATTTGATAGGGCTGTCTGAGGCATTGTCTGCTTTTAATGTACATTAGTGCTGCCAGCAGAAACATTCTCACAGTGCGGTGCCCTATAAAGCGCTTTATAAGGCGTCCTATAGGGTGTGCCTTGGTGGGCAGTGCACTTTATAATGTGCCCTCTGGAGTGCCTTATAGGGTGCCTTATGCGGCACCTTAAGTTACGCCACTGTGATGGTGTGTTTGCTGGCAGCACTAATTAAAATAAAACTAAAATGCCTCACAAAACACTACTTAAACATAAAGGGAGATGCCTTAGCTAGCCTTGTTCATTAGGCACACTGGGGGATCAAACTCATGACCCCAGTATCATCAGTCAGTGTATTAACCATTGTGCTACACCTCTGTTTCTGTGTTTAGATGTCAGCGCGCCTACTTAAGATTACCGTGCGTTAACATGCTTAGCAGCTTCTCGCACGATAATGTGCGCAGCACACGTTATCGCACGATGATCCCATTTTGCTACGCTAAGACTGGAATGCACACTCCTTTTATGGCAGCCTGCACACTATCGCCGGGCGCACGTTAAGACTGCTTAGTAAACATACCCCTAAGTCTTGTTTTGAACTTGGCACAAGCTTGAATTGGAAGCCAGTGTAGTTGGTGTAATACGGTCTGTCTTACTAGTTCCACTGACGGTTTGTACTGTTGTGTTCTGAATCATCTGTAGTGGGTGTATGACTTGCTTTGGGAGGCCTTGGTAGAGTAAATTGCCATAGTCCAGTATTGATGTGATGATGTCTTGGCATATGGTCCAGAAATGGTCTTGGTGTAGAAGTGGTTTTAGTCTTCTTATGAGATTTAGTTTGCAGTATGCCTATAATTCATTATGATTTCATATTGTCCAAGGCTGACTGGCTGACACTCTGAACCCTTGCAACTGATTGACATGGGAACTTTTCAACTCTGTCATGGATATGGTTATTTATTTAACAGGGTTGTTATACCACTTTATCCTTTAGTCAAAGCAGTTTACATTGTAACATAAACTTGGTAATATACATGAAACAGGGACATTGATAATATGGATTTTTTTGACGGATTAAGGAATGAAGGATTAAGTGACTTGCCCAAGGCTACAAGGGATACTAGTGGGAAATGAACCCTAGTCTCTTGGTGCCAAAGCTAGTGTGCTATTAGGCTACTCTTCCACTCCCTTACCCTGGCATTTCAGTGACAGGGGGAGGGCATCCTGCAGTGAGGCAGCTACTTTCCAAATAGGGTGAGTTTCTGATAAACTCACAGGTGCCATTAATCACAGATGGCTCAAGTAGCAGCTGTTCAAGCCCAGTATGAAGTCAGTCTTTGCCAATTAAACATACTGTGTGTCTGTGTTTCCCATGACAGCAGCAATTCTCAAAATAGCTTTTCATGTGCCCTGCCTGTCAATTGTACCCCATCACTTGCTAAAGTATAATTGGCAGACCACACTGCACATTCAATGCTCCCATAGGGCTCAGGTAGATGTGCCACAGAGCAGACTGCTTACTCGTGAAAGGGTCAGTGGTTCACATACTGGTCATGGTCATCATATGCCAATTGAGAGGGCAGTGTGTATATTTTTCCTCTGACATGGGGTGTTATCATATTGCCTAATCTTACTGCCTCACTAGCATGTTTTTGCCCCCACATGCACATATCCTGTCAATATGTGCATGTGGGGGGCATCCTGACCCAACCTTTCCCTGTTTAAGTGCTGGAACACTGCTGATTACTGCAGGATGTATGGGTCATGGGTGGACATCATCACACTGATGATGTCAGCCAAACACACCAGCTGCACATTCAGGGCATGACAGCAATAGCTGTTTGCAATCCACTCTTCTCAGTTACTACATCTTATAGGTGCCACATGTCTGCTGTAGTATCTGCACCATCAATTGTGCTTGCCTGCACATTCTTTTACACTGGAGGAGAAGGGTATCACAATGTTATCTGTCTTTGGGAAATGCACAGTCAGTCATAATGCAGCAGCTCATGGCTGACAGTACCCAAGTCCCAGCCATGCACTAGGCAGACTAGGTGGGCAGCTAGGTACGCAGACCCTGATGAGCAAGTGGCCAGGGTGCAGCACAGTCTGAGCATGGTGGTATCTGCACAGTTGGAACATAGTTCTCTGCACACACAAAATGCCTTAGCACAGAATCACCTACCCACACTTCAGTAGGTGGTATAATATGCACTGTCTAACACCTCATACAGTATGAGCTCCATTTTACCTGCCAGTGACATGATTGGCATGCCCCTGACAGTACACATGGAAGCATTGCTTCTAAAACACAGGGCAGGACCAACATTATCTTCTGCATCAAGCAGACACTGCTGATGACACCTCCTGTACCTCACAAGTTGCTGACATTGTTGTGGGGTGGCAGTGTCAGTGGTACAACGCCATTGTGACAGCAGCAGCATGTGTGTGTGCTTCCCCTGTCATAACAGAGTCACACCAGACCTAGCAGATGTGTATCATGGCCAGCCGCCTAGTCCACCTACTGGGATAATTAGCCCCACAGACTCACTCACATGGCACCACTTTTTCCACTTTGGCACCAACAAGATGGTGCCCTTTATTGAAAAAGCACCATGCTGTGACTGCCAATGCACCACTGCTATCACTAATTTCAGGGATATTGTCAGGGAGATGTACACTGCCTACATGTGAATGGTCTCTCTGTGTGCTGTTTAACGGACAGGAATGGCGCTCTCTCTTTTACAAAGCAGATCTTAATGCCAGCTTTCAGCTTTTAGCTGGCATTAAGATTCCCAGCAGCTGCGCCTGTAAAGCACAGCACTAGAATGACTTTTACTGGGAGGAGCATAGGCACTGTCTCTGCCTATGCTCCTCCCAGTTAACGCCCCTTCTCCACCCCTTTGCAACTCACTGCCCATTTACATATTACCAGCCGGCAAACCCACATTATCGGCACCTCCCGCAGCAGTAACTGCTACTGGGTGCCGATAATGCCTGCTAATGGCACCTTTGCGCCCTTAATAGTCCTTAGTAAAAGTACCCATAAATTGAGAGGTGATGCACAGATGGGGAGAGAGAGGGAATCCCCAAGTCATGAAAGCAGGCTCATGGGACTGAATCCCAGCCTTGGTTCCCACTGGAAACTTAAAAATATGACAGTAGATAAAGACCATATGGACTATCCATTCTGCTCTTCCATACCAACTACTACAGTCCCTTTTTTTCCTTTAGAGATCTTCTGCTGCAAGGCCAAAGGTGCAGGAGGAAACTGATGGTCCCCGAACATTTAAAAGGAAAGGAGACTGTAGAATAAGATCAACACTGCTAAAAAAAATATGCTGGTTTATATATTTCGGCCTCTGACAAACACAGTTGTTGTTTTTTTATTTACCAGAAACGTGCGAATGAGAAACTATCCATTCAACAAATCTGTGATGAACAGTACATTTATTCTTCCTGGAATGGCCAGTTATTGTATTCATTTATTATGATAGATTTGAAATGAATAGCTCATGCTTTGTAGCATAAGGTTTAGCGAGAGTGAAATGCCTTGGTGAAGAGGGATTAAGATTTTACTGTAAGTAGTTTGCCGTGGAGTTTTTTTTTAAATCAAATATTATTAGATAATATAAAATTGGCAAGTGTGCTCTGCAGAGCTGATCTTTTCGTATATTATGTAAAAGAATGCTCCTAGCAATAAATCTTGCAGGGAGAAACGGTGTAAAAGCAATTGTGGTTTCTTTTTTTTTTTTAACGTTCCTGTCGTTTTTCTGGCTGTGTGGCTGATCAAAGAGCTAATCAGTATTTTTCCCTTGGCGTCTCTGCTGTAGAATCATCTAGTGGGTATTCTTTTTCCAGCCTCTGTTCCATGAGTAAGCCCTGTAATTCTGTACTACCTCATACAGGTGGTTAGCATGCCTCATTTTATCATGTTTAAAGCTCACTGTAGAACTGCAAGTTTGACTGGATCACTGTCTTCCATATCTGAGATTTCAGCCCAATTGGATCCTGCCTCACCCTTTTTTCTGTCATTTATGAACTGCAATTAGGGGATCCAAAGCTGAAATACTATGGATCACCACCATCACCTTTTACCCCTTCTATAACCCAATAGTTCTCACTAAAGTGACATAGACTGAGGCTTTCTTTGGTACTTGGTACACATGTATCCTGAATCTTCTTGTAGATGTTCCTTTTTGCTAACACTGGGATCCCTTCCCACCTCCTGACAGAGTGCTATCTCCCTAGCATCCTCCAGTTCCTGCCACCCCAACCAGCAGAAGACAGTATGGGAATGAAACCCAACTGATTCACATGACAGTATCAACAACATTTGATTGATTGATTGATTGTGTCACCTTTATGAGCTGCTGCTCCAAAAATGCAGCAATGAGCAACAATAAATATAAACTATACAATAAAAATAAACTATAATAAATCACAGCAATGATCAAAATCAACTATAAAAAATAATAAACCCAAATAATAAAATAAAATGAAACAAGGCAAAACCTTGCATACATTCTAGGGATGTGAGCAAGCAAAAAATATTTGGTTTATTTTCTATTTTTCATAAATGTTTCCAGATTTTTGGATGTTTTGTTGGTTCATTTCATGCAGTAATTTTAATAGCATGCTACTGTGTTTTAATATGCACTAATCAACTTAGGGGAATGTTTAGTAAAGAATGGTAGGCAGCTTGCATGGGTTTTATTGCATGAGAACAGCTATGCGGTAAAAAATCATGTTCTAACTGCTTAGCATAGGTTGGGATGAGAACAGGCTGGGTTATGGGCAGAGATAGGGCATAGACAGCACTGATAGTTAGCATATGATACATTACCACTATGGCAATCAATAGCCTGGATGCCCTTAACACCACCTCAAGAGGTAGCACTAAGGCACCTGCACCACCAAAAAAAAAACAATTATGATGCCAAAACCGAATCACAGCTCCATGAATATAGTCTTCTCCCCACCCAATGACAGTCCACCCTACTCAATGAGATCTCCCTTTGGAGACCATAATGCGATCCTCCCCTTTCCTCCCCCCGGCACTTACAGACGTAGCCCTGATAGTCTAGTGGATGGGGCAGAAATGATCCCCCTCCACTCCCATGTCATTATTGCCCAAGTTTAAAATGACAGCTATGACTCCTAACAAAAGTATTGTGGTACTATCACTGGAAGATCAGTCTGCAAAATATGGGCTGGTTACCCTTATTTGACAAATTGATCCCTAGCGGTGCTACCGTGAGGCTACCATTAGGGGCCATGGCCACCATTTGAACCTAGATAAAGGCAGGGAAATTGCTCCTGCCCTGTTTAGTATACTACAAGGACTATTCCAGTGAGTCCTATGGGAGTGAGAAGAGGGTTGTGTTATCATCTCCAAGGACAGCTTCTCATCAGGTGGATGTGCTGCCATTGGGGCAGGGAGTGTGATCTGATCACATAAGTGCTGTCATTCAGGGGTGGTTCTGATCAGGTGAGGAACTGTCATTTGGATGGAGGGAAGGTATGTGCTCTGTGGGGATTGGGTTTTGGCATTGCAGAGGGAATTTTTGGTTAGCGCCAGGGTCCACATTACAGCAGATAACATGGGTGCATCCGCACTATGGGGCATGTTTACTAAAAGGTGCTCCTTTGGCATTCAATCAGGGCCTGGAATTAGCATGCTGACTGTGCTGTCAGGGACATGTCCAGCAATTACCCCCGAAGTTAGCATGTTGCAGCTACTAACTAACATGCAGGTGCACGTTTCACTACTCCTTGAGGCGATGGGACTTGCAACTGCAATAAAGGCAACAATCACAATCAGCATGCACCAATGTTGTCATGCTAACTGCAGTGTGTCCCAGTGTTGGCTAAGGGTTAACATGGAATTTTTGCCATGGTGCCCCATGCAATAACGGTTATCGCAGTGCACTTTGTGTGCAGTATACCCTGTGCTAACCCTCGGTAAAGCTTAGTAAACATGGCCCTATCTGCCAAAGCATGTAACTCAAGTCCATATGATAAGTGTGTACTCTGTGTGCTAATTGCAAGCCATTTGTTGACAATGCCTTTGACAGCACACAGCGTTTGCAGTACCATACATTAGCTTTTATATCTAAAGCATAATAAGTGCAAGAACTTACCACACTTTAATAAACAGGCCCCTTAATGCACATTAATTCATGAGTTAGAGTGTGTTAAATCAACTTAGTGTGCACTAAAAGTTTTAGAGTGCACTAAATAATCCCAATGCAAACTAGCCAATGCACATTCCTAATTCATAGCCAATTCATGCCTGCTTCTTCTTTTTTTCTGAAACGATTTGTATTAAATTCTAGCACATAGAAAGAAAGCCCACTTCAAAGCTTGTGGAAAACTACCAAAGCCTTATCTGTGCACTTCTTAAGTTAGTGGATACAGTTTTGTTTTTCATGTATACATAGGCCACTAAAAAACTGCATGGACTATGTGATAAGAACATAAGAACATAAGATATGCCATACTGGGTCAGACCAAGGTCCATCAAGCCCAGTATCCTGTTTCCAACAGTGGCCAATCTAGGTCATACATACCTAGCAGTTTCCTCAAAAGACACAGGTTTTGCAATGCTTGTACTAGGTCAAGCATTGATATCCTGGGTCCCTTCTTAATAATGGTTTATGGACCTTTCCTCCAGGAACTTGTCCAAATCTTTTTTAAACCCAGCTACACTAACAGCCTTTACTATATCCTCCGGTAACAAATTCCAGAGTTTGATTACACGTTGAGTGAAAAAATATTTTCTTTTATTAGTCTTAGTTTACCCTGTAGCTTCATTGCATGTCCCCTAGTCTTCCTATATTCTGATAACGTAAACAGTCGATCTACGTTTACCCGTTCCACTCCGTTCATTAATTTATAGACTTCTATCATATCTCCCCTCAGCCTTCTCTTTTCCAGGTTAAAGAGCCCTAACCTTTTTAGCCTTTCTTCATAGGAGTATCCTTTCATCCCCTTTACCATTTTGGTGACTCTTCTCTGAACCTTTTCTAATAACGCTATGTCCTTTTTAAGATGCGGCGACCAGAATTGCACACAATATTCAAGGTGCGGTCTCACCATGGAACGGTATAGAGGCATTATAATATCTTTTGTTTTATTTTCAATTCCTTTCCTTATGATACCTAGCATTCTATTTGCTCTCTTGGCCGCCGCTGCACACTGGGCCGAGGGTTTAACATGTTATCCACAATGATACTTAAATCGTTTTCCTGGGTGGTGGTTCATAATGTGGAACCTTGCATCGTTTAACCATAGTTTGGGTTGTTCTTCCCTAGGTGTATAACTTTGCACTTGTCCACATTAAATTTCATCTGCCATTTTGATGCCCAATCTTCCAATTTATCAAGATCCTCTTGCAATTTTCCACAATTCTCATGGGTTTTAACAACTTTAAATAGTTTTGTGTCATCTGCAAATTTGATAACCTCACTCGTTATTCCACTTTCCAGGTCATTTATGAATATGTCAAAAACCAGTTCCTGATCCACAATAGTACACTGCATCCTATCCCATGACTTTTTAGTTTTGCCAAAAGTCTCTGATGAGAGACCTTGTCAAAGGCTTTTCTGAAAGTCCAGATACACTATATCAACCGACTCACCTTTGTCCACCTGTTTATTCACACCTTCAAAAAAAAATAAATATGTGATTCACTACATATTTGTGGGAATGGGATTCTTCAGCAGTTTTCTGACATATCCTAATTTTAAAGAGGGCATTTTTCAGCATGCAAGCTACACAAATGCAAAATTTATAATATATCCATATTGCTCACAAAATGTTTTTAACTTCTTTTTATCTTTCATACATTGAGAGCATTGGTGATCTCCATGCATGTTTGAAAAAGAAAGTCTTTAAGCTCCATGTACTTATTTAAACTCTTACTTTTGTTCATGTTTCCAGCAGGAAAACTAAGCCATGAGGGAAAACAAGACCATGGATTTTCAATTTAGTGGGTGCAAGCTATTTTTGTTATGGTCTCATGCAGTTTAGTGTACAAAGAGTTAGTGCATGTAAGCTGTGGAGAAGTATCCTAATGGATAGAATAGTAGCCTAAGAACCAAGAAAGCCCAGTCCATATCCTACTACTGTTCCTTGTGATCTTAGAGAAATCACTTAACCCTCCATTGTCTCAGGTACAAGCTCAGGTTATAAACTCTCCAAGGGAGAGAAAAATACCTACTTTACCTGAATATAGCTCCTTGGTATGAGCAAAATCCTTCCCTTCCCTATATACAGTTAAGTCAAACTGCTGAATAGATGTGGTTCTAATGTAACCAGTTGAAAAAAAAGTGTTGGGGCTGTGCAGCAACTTTCCTCCTATGGGCAGTACCAAAGAGCTATGGAGGCAACTGCAGCAGCATGGCTGGCAGCACTGTGATCAGTGACAGTGGAAGCAGAAGCAGAACCATGAAGCCCAAGTCAGCACAAGCTCCCCCTCCCCCACACCTCCAAAGCAGGATCCCAGCAGAAGAGAGTAGCCCCAGAGAACAGGCAGCGCAGCATAAGGCATGGAGGAGAAGAGACCCTACCCCTACCAGTGTCTTAAAGGAACCACCCACCTTGGAAGCCAAAAGGGAAGCAGCACTGAAGGCCCACCCACACCAGACACACTGGGATTAATTCAGCACCAGGAGACAGAGGAGATCCTGCACAGAGGAGTGTCCTTGCCAGAACCATGGGCAGAAAGTTAAAATTCCACCAGCCTGCACAACATGTCTGCCAAGAGAAGGGGAAGACGAGTTCCTTCTTCCCCCTTTCTCAGCAGACCAGTCAGGCACAGAAAGTACCCCACTGGCATCCTGAGACAGGAAGAACTCTGATGTCAGAGAAGAGAAAGAGTGCATCATAGACCATGTAAGGGAAACATAGAAACATGATGACAGAAAAAGACCACATGGCCTATCTAGTCTGTCCTTCCATATCAACAACTACAACAGTCCACTTTTTACCTTTAGAGATCCTCTGTGTTGGTCCCATGCTTTTTTGTATTCAGTTACTGTCCTCATCTCTACCACCTCCACTGGGAGACTATTCCATGGATCCACTACTCTTTCCGTAAAGAAATATTTCCGCATATCACTCCTGAATCTATCTCCCTTCAGCCTTATCCCATGTCCCCTCGTAGCAGAACTTGCTTTCAATTGAAAGAGGCTCTCTCCCTGAACATTTATGCCACGGAGGTATTTAAACATCTCAATCATATCACCTCTATCCCGCCTTTCCTCTAAGGTGTACATATTAAGATCCTTAAGTCTGTCCTCATATGCTTTATAATGAAGCCCACTAATCATTTTATTAGTCACCCTCTGCACCGACTCCATCCTGTTCACATCCTTTTGAAGGTGCGGTCTCAAGAATTGCACACTATACTCCAAATGAGGTCGCACCAAAGACTTATACAGAGGCATTTTCACCTCCTTTTTTCTGCTAGCCATTCCTCTCCGTATGCACCCAAGCATCCTTCTAGCTTTTGCCGTCGCCTTTTCTACCTGTTTAGCTACTTTAAGATCATCAGATACAACCACGCCTAGGTCCCGCTCTTCTTTAGTGGACAAAAGTACTTCACCTCCTATACTGTATTGCTCCCTTGGATTGCTGCAGCCCAAATGCATGACCTTACATTTTTTTACATTAAATCCCAGCTGCCAAATTCTAGATTATTCTTCAAGCTTAGCTAGATCCCTCCTCATGTTATCTACACCTTCCTGGGTGTCTACTCTATTGCAGATTTTGATATCATCTGCAAAGAGGCAAACCTTACCCGACAGCCCTTCCGCTATATCACTAACAAAGATGTTAAAAAGAATCGGACCAAGGACAGATCCCTGGGGCACACCACTGGTAACATCCTTCTCCTCAGAGTGAGCTCCATTTACTTGTACTCTTTGTCGCCTCCCACCCAACCAATTTCTAACCCAAGCAGTAACTTTAGGGTCCATCCCTAGGGTGCTCAGTTTGTTTATAAGTCGCCTGTGAGGAACAGTGTCAAAGGCTTTACTGAAATCTAAATAAACCACATCTAGAGCTCTCCCTCGGTCCAACTCCCTGGTCACCCAGTCAAAGAAATCAATCAGATTTGTCTGACAAGACCTGCCTCTGGTGAATCCATGCTGCCTCGGATCCTGTAATCCGCTGGACTCCAGAAACCTCACTATTTTCTCTTTCAGCAGCGTTTCCAATAATTTACTCACCACCGAAGTTAAACTAACCGGCCTGTAGTTTTCAAGCACATCCTTACTTCCGCTTTTGTGTAAAGGCACCACATGAGCCTCTCTCCAGTCCTTTGGCACCACTCCCGACTCCAACGAGGCATTGAAAAGGTCAGTCAGTGGAGTTGCTAGAACGTCCCCAAGTTCCCTCAGTATTCTAGGGTGTATCCCATCCGGTCCCATCGCTTTGTCTACTTTAAGTTGAGCTAGTTTCTCAGGAACACAGTCTTCTGAAAATTGTTCAAGATGTCCCTCACTTCTGTTCCTATTTGTGGGTGTTTTCTGAGGTTCTGCTCCTGGTTCTTCATCTGTGAGCACAGAACAAAAATATTTGTTAAGCAATTCCGCTTTATCCTTATCAGCTTCTACATATTCCCCACCTGCACCCTTGAGTCTGACAATACCACTTTTGTCCTTCCTCTTCTCACTAATATATCTGAAAAATGTCTTATCCCCCCATTTTATTGCATTGGCTATTTCCTCCTCCTTTTGAATCTTTGCCTTCTTGACTACTTTGCTAGCTTCTCTAAGTTTTTCCAAATACACATGCCTGTCTTCCTCTCTCTGTGATTTCTTGTATTTCATGAAGTCTTCCCTTTTTTTCTTCACTTTTTCAGCTACTTCCTTCGAAAAGCATAGCGGTCTCCTTTTCCTTTTGCCTTTATTTACCATTTTAACAAAAAGGTTGGTTGCCCTTAAAATACCCCCTTTCAGTTTTGCCCACTGTTTTTCTACATCCCCCAGCTGTTGCCATCCCACTAACGACTCCCTGAGGTATTGGCCCATCTTCGCAAAGTTAGTCTTCCTAAAGTCTAAGATCCTCACCTTGGAATGGATTCTAACAGCCCTAGTCCTAATACTGAACCACACCATCTGGTGATCACTGGATGCAAAATGATCTCCCACTACAACATCAGAAACACTTTCACCATTGGTAAGCACCAAGTTCAGTATGGCCCCTTCACGTGTGGGGTCTGTTAACAATTGCCTGAATAGTTCTCCCTGTAGAGAATCCAGGATCTCCTTACTTCTAGATGATACTGCAGCAGGAATGTGCCAATCAACATCTGGCATATTGAAATCTCCTATCAGTAGCACTTCCCCTTTCCTAGCAATGCTGCGTATGTCTTCAATTAACTCTCTGTCCACCTCTTCCTCTTGTGAGGGAGGTCTGTATATCACACCAATGCAAATAGATTTCTCTTTCCCTCTTTCTAGTTTAACCCACAATGCCTCCTCTTTCCCTTTTAAGCTCTGTAATTCCAAAGCTTTAATAGTAGTTTTTACATATAGTGCCACTCGTCCTCCCCTTCTTCCTACCCTGTCTTTTCTGAATAAAGTATAGCCAGGTATAGTTACATCCCAATCATGGTTTTCTGTGAACCATGTTTCTGTAACTGCCACTAAATCCAAGTCAGCCACTCCCACCAAAGCTTCAACATCAGGGATCTTATTTCCCATGCTACGGGCATTTATACACACTGCTTTCTATATGTTACCCCTGTTACCCATTTCCATAAAGGTATTTAATGTATCACCTACCTGGGGGCTTTCTTCACCCATCCCCAACGAATCTAGTTTAAAGCCCTCTTCAGTAGATTAGCCAGTCTACTACCGAAGATGCGTTGACCTTTCTTGGACAGATGGATGCCATCTCTGCTCTGCAACCCTTGTTACAGCATCCCATGGTCTAGGAAACCAAAACGCTCTCGATGACACCATCCACACAGCCATGCATGGCCTTTACCCTCAACAGGGAGGATTGAAGAGAACACCACCTGTGCACCTAACTGCTTCACCCTCTGTCCCAGAGCCATGAAGTCACTTTTGATACGTTCCGAGGTATACCTGGCAGGAGCAGACAAAGAAGAAAGGAGGCTGATTGACAGGCACATGCAACTCTGAGTCTGCCATTGAAGAACATAGAGGGCATGCGCAGGCATATATTTTAGGAGGGAAAGCCCTTGGAAGAAGGAAGAGCTGAGCTGCATGGAGCCCCTTTCCCCTCTCCCCAGCAGAGATAGATAAGATGCTTAGATAGGAGAGAAATGCCTTGAAAGAAAACAGAAGAAAGGCAGGTAGTAACCAGAGCAGAGAACAGCCAGGATTGCATCCCCAGTGATGCACTTGACAGGAGAAGGCATATCCAGGGAAGAGGCTGTCAGAGTGTCAAACAGAACAGAACTCAACAGCAAGAAGGTAAACACTGAGTTCAGTGTTGCTAGAATGGACAGAAACAAGCCAGAAAGAAAGGGAACTGCAGAGGAGGCAAAAGGGACCAGCAGCAACTTAAAGCAAGGACAGATCAGAAATCCTGAGTCTGAGAGCCCTGGGGCAGTTGAGGCTAGGAGTCCAACTTGTGAGAAGGAAACCAAACTGTTTTGTGTCATGGTGAAGAATAGTCTTAGAGGTTTGAGCCCAGCTGTGAAGGAAGGCTGAATGGGGGATAGACTGCAGTGTTAACCCTAGCAGGGAGACTAAAACCTGTGCTGAAAGATAATCTGCCTCCAAAACCTGACAGCAGGCATGCACAGCACTTGAAGAAACTCCAGGGGTATTAGCTACATGACAGCCATTGAAACAGGAGTAAGCCACATAGACCCCAAGAGCCCCTTCTAACCCTGAAGAACAGTGGCTGCAAGTGCTGTAAGTCTCCTGCTTATTAAGTGCAAAAAGTGTTATAGCCTTCATCTAGACAGAGCATCTGGTTTTGTTTTATTTCTAGTTTAGCTTGCATACAGTCGAGAGTCAGTATATACACCAAGTTTAGGCATACTGGTTTGGTTAAGGTTTAGGGAGGTGTTTCATAAATTTTTGTAGATAGGAGCTTCAAGGGATCTGAAGACATGAGGGCCCTCAGCATGGAAGCATCTCAGACCTCTGTGGAACCTGGAGATATGCAATAAACTAAGATACCTGCCAGGCAGCAAGAAAGTGGTACCCCAATGGTGAGATCTAAACTTGCCCTTCTATACCTCTGTGCCAGAACACTACAGTAGCTCTATTATTGAGGGAGGAGTGGCCTAGTGTTTGGGGCAAGTTACCTCAGGCCAGAAGGTCGGGGGTTCAAATCCCACTAGAGGACAGCAACCTTGGGCTGGAAGGTCTGTGGTTTCTAGTCCCACAGGTGCTCCTTGTGGTCTTGGGAAAGCCACATAACCCCCCACTGCCCATGTTCCCTGTAAAATAATTATTTTCAAGTTATAATGCCCTGTTCAATGTAATTTCAGTTTGTTCAATGTAAACCACCTTGATATCATGAAAGGCGGTATGTAAGAAATGTAAAATAAATAAATTAGCACTCAGTAGGGGTTTCCTGCACCTTACTGCAGTGGGATACTAGTATTCACATTTCCTCCAGGAGCATTGGAAGGGCCACACTAAGGAACATTGGGAATAGGAAAGGAAATTGTTGGTTTGGGGTTTAGATCCTTGTGTGGTCAAGTATTAAAGAAGTGATTCTATATTGGTGATATTTCTAAATTGGTTGATTGTATTGCATTGCATTTGCCCATGTTTCTTCTCATATTGGTTCTAAAGCTCTTAATCATTATTCACCTACCATTCCCCAACATACAGATAAATTGTTATATATCTTATTCATACTGGCCCTCTTTCACTTTACAGAAACCTTAACTATTTTCTTTGAGCCCCAGCCCCTCACTCCAACCTACAGGGAAGCCTATGGTGAACATATATTGTAATCTTATAGAAGGGAGGTGTCCTTGTTGTACCTCACCCAGGAGGAGGGGGTCAGGGTCCTGAGGAGAAGCCTAGCCACCAGTGACTCCAAGGAAGAAGAAAGTGGAGCCCAGATTGCCTTCCCTGCCCTGCCTGGCACGAGAGTTACATTAAAGTTATGCCCAAAATAACTATATCAGTGCTATGCAGTTGAATTTGGTCCATGCCCCTCAGTCCTCCCAGATTTAAGCAGTTAAATCACAAAGTTTTGAAAACAAAAACAGTTGGCTAGCTTTAGAAATTAACTGCACAACTTTTGACTATCAACTTCAATAATTTTATGGGTTAGTATTATGAGATTAATTTTTGGCAAACATGCCAAAAAATGCATGCATTATTCATTAAGCACTATTTTAGCCTGCACAGGTTTTAGTGCATAGGCGCCTAGTCTACATTTCATTCAGACTCTGAGGAAATCAGGTTTCATAATTTAGGGCCAGATATACTAACCATTTCCCCATAAACAAAATGGGAAACCCCTTTAGTGCATTGGCCTCTATTCAGGTATAAGCAACTCTAGCTTTTGAGCAGCTCTGGCTGCTGGGATATCCACAGTGAATATCTAGCTGCATGTATTTGGTCAAAGAACCATATGAATAGACACATTTTCCTTGGTTATTTTGAAAATTAAACTCATTGACTGCTTTTGTGGAATGGAATTGCTCATCTATGCCTACCATTACCCTAGGTTCTTGAGAATAAGACATAGAGATGAAGGCTCTCTGTCTTCCCTAAAGCCAGAGCCAGTCATCTCCAGAAAGTACACACCAATATCCCTTTCAAATGGTTTTTGCTTTGCTGTAAAAAGAAAGAAATGCTTAGTTTCCATTGGCAATGAGCTATAGCAAGAGAGAGAGCGAGCAAGCGACAGGTCTGTCCCTAACCGAGGCTGGTAATTTACAGTGAGTTATGTTTCAATTACCTCTGTGTTATAGCGTCTCAAAGAGGGCAGGCATTAAGTCATGTCAGGGACATGGGCAAAGGGGAAAAAAATAATACAGGCAGCCCTATCGCGGACTAGTGTTACAGCAGCTTCCAACAATATTGCAAAAGGGGGGAAGGGGAAATCATAAAGGAGGTTCAGATAGCACCATTACTGAACATTAGCAGGAAAGGGGGAGGAGAGAGGTCTTTAATAGTGGTGACATGCTGTTGTATTTTCTCTTCATTTAAGTGGTGGTAGGGGTGCGGAGGATTCAAGTATTTGCAATATTTCACCTTTCAGTGAGTGAGTTATAGTGTCACCCATAGAATGTATCAGTGCAGCTCTGTTTTATTGCCTTTGCTGCTGTCCGAAAACGAGGAATGATTCTCTTTCCTTTCTCTCTCTTTCTTGGTGCCCTACCCTTCTTTTCTTTTTCTTTTTACATTTCCTCCGCACAAATAGGCATCATCATCACTCAGAGAATGTGCTGGCTTAGGTTGCCTGGTAATTTGAATATTTTTTTTCAGGTTAGCATTATGTACTGTACAAGCAAATATATATTTGCTAAATTACCTCCTCCTGAGTGTTTTCTGAAGGCACAGCTGAAAGATGGAGAGGAGGGGGCAGGCACTGCCATTGGCAGTCAGACCACTTGAAGTTGGAAATGATTCCCATGCTTTTGTGAATGTTAACTATTTTTTTTTTTTTACATTTTTAGCTAAACCAAACATTCTGTAACTTTTCTACCTCCCACCTGGCCAACTGAAGCAACTAAGTATGTATAGCATGAATTTACACCTGTAGCAAGGTGCAAAATGACATCAGTAGGGTGCTTCACAGCTTCTCTCTGTAGGAGAGGATGAAGAGTGAAAATGCTGAATCCAGTAAGTAGCTGCCACCTGCATTCATGCTTCAGCAGAGTGGTTATTGCCCAGTAACTCTCTCTATTAGCCCTATTCAACCTTGGGCAGAGACCTTGTTGTAGATTCCTAGCCAGGAAACTATGGGCACATCTTGAGGTATGATCAGGTTTATTGACTCGCTAACTCTCTAATGTGTACACGTGGTGGGCGTTTTCCACATAGCTTCTTGGGTTTCCTCCTACTTTGAAAATTTTATCTCAGCTAACAAGTTCAGGACAGATAGAGAGAGCAAGTAAAAAGGGGGGGGGGTGTCTTAAAAGACTCTATTCCTTACCACTGAAGTATGTGTCTTCATAGACACACAATCATAGTGGCAGTGGAGGTGTAGGGCTTTTCTTGGGAGGAGTCTGAGATTTAGCGGATGTAGTGGAGGAGCCCAGAAGGTTCCTTGTTCTTTCCTTTCTTCTAGAAAGAAATCCAGGGCAATGGGAACTCTGAAGGACAGAGTGCTTGGAGCAGTCATTTCAGGTTCTGAGCAGGAATCTGGTGTTGATTCCTAGTGAAAGAGAGTGCTCTCCATACTCCTTGTTCCACTGGAAATTCCATACCAATCTGCTGGGAGAAACGGACTTTGCATCCAGCTAGCATCGGAGCAAGGTGTTTCATTGCCCAAGGCCATAAGACACAAATAAGGAAGTGAGCCCCCTGGCCCCTTCCTACAGAGCAACATCAGAAGTGACCTTAAAAATATGTCACTCTAATTCTAGTGCTGGTTTTGCAAATAGAAAGAGTGGCAGTAAGAGTTCTTTACTAGTGTGACTTGGCCCAGGATTCTAAGAAGAAAAACATGGGAGAGAGATCTCATTCTCATGCACAAACGAAACAACAGGGACGTGTACAGAAAAAGGTGTTTTTTTTTAAATAACGAAATATGCATTAAAATAAAAATAAAAAACAACACAATTAAAACTATAGAAAATGAAGGAACCTCCCCCTGCTGAACCCCCCCCCCCAAAACCTTGACAACTGAACCTAGAAAGTGCTGTTTTGTAAATAGGATTTGCCTCATTTTGACTATTGAGACCCCATAGAATGGATAAGTTGTGTCAAGCAAGAATAGTTTCCATTTTTAATGTGGGCAGCACTCTGATATATGTTTCATTTCTGAAACAAAATGAAAAAGAAAAAGAAATGTCATGGGTTTTTTTTTATTTTCATTTTTAGGCAAAACAAGTTTTTTCATCACATTTTTTCATTGCATTAGAAAACAGATATATCCATGGTAAGCAATGGTACCAATCACACACTACAGCCTGACCCTAAAAATCCCCTACTCTTTGTCCCCATACTCCCAGTCACTCCAGAAGGAGATTCTAAAGGGATGACCCCCTTAGGTTTGCCCCTTCAGGAGTTACTTGCCGCCGGTAGCAGCTAAACATTTAAGCTGGGCTGCAATGACATCAGCAGGCAATGAAACCACCAAGAATGGCAGCATGCTGGGGGCTCAGTCCAGGCTGAGCACCAGAAAAGCAGTTAACATGGATAAGAAGGAAAAAGCCCTTCTCAAACCAGTAGCAGGTATCAGTTTGGCTGCCTTCCAAATGTGACCAGCAGCTGCTGGATTTTCTTGGCAAGGTGTGACTGGAAGTAGATTGCCAGACCTTTCTTCTGAGGCAGTGGAAGGTAAAGTGACTTGCCCAAGATCACAGTAGTGCCAGTGGGAACGTAATAGAAATAATGCAGCCTTGTTCCTCTTTTTGTAGGTTTCAGGATGCTTTACTGAGACAGTCTCCTAACCAGTGTGCCTTCATACCTGATCAGGTGTGCCATGGAAAAAAGTCACCATTGCTTGATGCCTACTGTACTCCAAATAAGGACATGGGTTCTATCCTCAGTATCTCACAGCAACAAGAGATATCTGCAGTGACTCTTAAAACTACAGGAATTCTGTTCTGTCTGAGCATATATGTATTTTCCCATGACTTTCTTCTTCCTATATACACTGTGAGCCCTGGAGTGTTAGAATTATCAGGCAGTATGTAGGGTACAGGTAGCCAGACCCTGCTTTGTGCAGCACATACGCTGCACACAGCATCTCTTCCTCTACCCCCCCCCCCCCCAAGTTTTTTCAGCCTCTTGTGCAGCTTTCAGTATTTCCCTAGCTCTTCATTTGGCCATGAGTTCTCTCCCATGTACATACTACTTGATCCATGGAGGTTGAGGTGTCCCCACTGCATTTTTGATAATGCTGGGGTACCTTAGACTTGAAAAGTTTAGGAAACCCTGGTTGATATTTTGAAGTCTTGGTTTAGCATAGTGCTTTCAGATGCCATGCTGAAAAAAAGAGGTGTATTGAAGTCAAAACTCAGCTGACATGCATTCTTTTTTTTTTTACTCTTTGAGCCCGATATTCAACAAGGTAGTCAACAGGGTTTGTACAGCATAAAAAATTCCACACAACGATAAGCTCGAATTTTAATCTGGTAAATCATATCCAGATAGTGGTTGAAAATAATTTGATAGTTATGGCTGGATATATGCACGTGGAGACTGAATCAATAACACCTATGGCTGGCCTGCGGTCACATCCAAAATGAAAACAGGACTGATTTCACCCTGATTCCAAAATCATGGGATAGATGCACCCACGATTTCAGGATCAGGGAGATATATGGCCTCATATGCACCACATTCAGAGAAGATATACATAGCAGATGATCCCTCTCGCCATGCGGACATCCTTCTGCTCACAATACGTACATAAGAACATAAGGGGGGATGTTTACTAAACTGCGGTAACTTTACATAACGCGCGTTATGTAACATTAACGATCGTTAACGCATCATAATGCACGTTATGATGCGTTAACGATTGTTAACGTTACATAACGCGCGTTAACCTAAATTAACGATCGTAAAGTTCAGAAGGGGTCAGTGGGCGGAGAGTGGGCAGGGAGAGGCTCCCTTCACACTAACGCGCTGATCTGAAGAGCTGAATCCTAACGCGATTCAAAAAACCTGCCGTTAGATGCACATTTGCAGGGGAGAGAAACCATTTCAGTGTCAGCAATGTACAGCATAGGCAGGGAAACCTAAAACAAGTGATAAGTGTGATACATGTGCCCAGAAAAAAAGGGAACAGAAACATTGCAAATGACCCCAACAAACTAGAAAAAAACCATAACCAAGCTGGCCAATAGTTATATTAATGGGAAACATCAACCCCCCCCCCCCCGAGAAAGTTCCACAAAAAAGATATTACTCGTGGAAGGGTCTATGCTCCGTCCCCATACAAGGTGAATGAGCCCACAGTGAAATAGCGCTGTTCAGGGTTTTCCCCTCCATCGGACAGGGTTCCTATGGTGTGCACATGTCCCGCAACATCAGGGCTGGCATGTCGGAACGGCAACTGGACAGATGCCGGAAAAGGGGATACAGAGGACCACAGGCGGCACATGTTGTGGTGCAGCTGGGCCACAGTGCGGACTAGGGTGATGCCTAGGTGGCCCATACGAATGCTGAAACAGCAGAGCATCCAGACAGCAACTGCTGAAGGCCCAACATGGGCACGAGTGTGTTTCCCACAGTGTCACAGGGGATAGTACCCAACAGCTACTCCCAAGATCACGGAACATTGGCAGGCGGGGCTGGGGGGAGCGTGGACGTCTATGCAGGCACCACTACCCCAGAACTCACACCATAGGCAGCCGCCTACCTGCACACTGGATGGCCTGAGACCGCACACCACCAGCACCACCAGAAGAAGGGCCTGTGCTGCATTTCTATGCGCCGCCCCCATGGTATGCAGATGTATCTCATGCATATTCATGAGGGACAGTATGAAAACCCGAACAGTGTTTGGCACACCAGGACTGGAGTTGGGAACCTCTGCCGTAAAGCAGCAGCCAACAGGGGCAGACAAACCCACACTCACAGGCTCCATTATCCAATGCCTCCTGGAGAGGCAGGATGTTGGGCCCAGTGTGCATCTCCCAATACTAGCACTTGCATACCTTAGCAATGCCACCCTAAACCTGGGAATACGGTACACAGCTATCAAAAGGTTGCTATGATCACTGGCAGATAGTAATTCCTAAGTTAAGCTCAATTCACTGATTGAGCTGCATCATAGCAACCTTTCTGATGTCTGTGGAGTGTGCCTCAGGTCTTGAGTCTGACAGAGTGACCCCAACAGTATTGCGTACCATAGCCATGCCTGTACTGTCCCCAGGACTGCTGTGGTGACCTGGGCTGCCAAACACCTCTATAGTTGCACAATGCTGGCTTAGGTGTGGAGAGTGTGTGTCTGTCTATCCAGTGTGAGGTGGCTGCCAACACCCTCCACAGCCCACACTGCTAGCACTGTTGCCAGTATTGGCCTGCCAATGTGCATAATGAGGAGCATGGTACCGTGAGAATAGCCTGGATAGGGTGGCCTGGCCTGGATGCGTCTGCACAGGGCATAGAGCAATGGCTCAGACATTGTAGTGCCCGGACACCACCTGCACGGACAGGGTGGCCACAGCATGTCCTGCTGGGAGGTCACTCTCACCCTGACTGAGCAGTGACCATGGCATGGCTAGGTTCCCCCATAGTGTTATATGGTATTTTTCTCATGTGATATTTATGGGTTTTCTTTTGGCGCCCAATCACTGACTTATCTGCTTGGTGTGTATGCTGACATCCCCGTTCTGGGTACATGCATCTTCTCCAGGACCATGGACTAGCTGGCAGACTGTCTGCAGCTAGTATGTGTCTTGCTGGAACACCTTGCAGGGTGCAGCGGCTGGAGGCTTGCTGCTGGAGAATGTCAGATGATGGTGGGGGACAGCTGAGCATTTCCAGGCCTACTGTCTGTCTGCTATTGCATTATGGATGTGTACCGCTCTGTCTGTTCCCCTGCAGGACTGGGGTTGATGGTCCCCTCTACTGCTACCATTGCAGGAAGGAGGAATGTGGATCTATTGGTGGGTGATCCTGTTTCTCAGCCCCAGAGGGTGGGTTGTGTGATGGTATATAATCTGCCTATGGGTCCAAACACTGCTTCCCCCTTCACCTACCGCAGGTAACCATGGCACCGACACAGGATATGCACTATTCATAAGGGCTAGATATGACTGAGAAATACAGAAGGACACAGACGTATCCTAGGTGTGTCTAAAGCAGTCGTGGGGAACCCTGGTCCTGGAGAGCCGCAGACCAGTCAGGTTTTTGTGATATCCCTAATGAATATGCATGAGATATATATGCATTAGAGAAATCCTGCCAACCTGACTGGTTTGTGGCCCTCCAGGGCTGGATTTGGAGACCCCTGCCTTACACCTCTGTCATTTAAGATTGTGAGTGGGCAAGGTGCAGATGTCCTAGACATCGAAAGGGTATATAGAATGTGTCACATTCCTCCTTGATTCTCACCACCACCAAAAAGTTGTCTAATAGACAATATTTTGGTGGTGGTGAGAAGTGAGAAGGAATGTGACACATTCTGTCTAACCTTTCTGATGTCTTGGACATCTGCACCTTGCCCACTCACAATCTTAAATGACAGAGGTGTAAGGCAGGGGTCTCCAAATCCAACCCTGGAGGGCCACAAACCAGTCAGGTTGGCAGGATATCGCTAATGCATATATATCTCATGCATATTCATTAGGAATATCCCAAAAACCTGACTGGTCTGCGGCTCTCCAGGACCAGAGTTCCCCACCCCTGGTCTAAAGGAACTACCTATCACACACTGATGGGGACCCGCAGCATGATGTATTTTAGCCAAGAAAGGTTCTGTGGACCTGGTGCTGGGTGCCCCACCTGAATCTCAGGGTGAGCCCAGTACCCGCATAATGTGACTGTCTGTTGCTACTCTGTGCCAGTACCACACACGGTCTGTTCCCCCTACCAGGCCGAGGTGCTGTGGGGGTGCATACCCAATCTTGTGCCCATCTCTTGACTGCTGATTTGCATGTGCAGTGCATCATGGGTACGGGTGGGTTAACCCTATCCTGGTAACTACAGCAGACAGTTTTTGTGGTGACGTGCAGTCCTTCTGCAGCCAGCCAGGGCTTTGTTCACAGCCTTATAAGGTGTCCTATAGGGGACATTATAGGGTGCCTTGGCGGACAGTACACTTTATAATGTGCCCTTTGGAGTGCGTTATGGGGTGCCTTATGCGGCACCTTAGGGTATGCCACCGTGAGGGTGTGTTTGCTTGCAGCACTAATTAAAATACAGGTCAAATGCCTCAATAATCACTACTTAAATGTAAAGGGTGATGCCTCAGCCAGCCTTATACTTTAGGCCCACTGGGGAAACAAACCCATGACCCCTGTACCATCAGTCAGTGTAGTAACCATTGTGCTACAGCTCTGTTACTGTGCTTGCATGCCTGCGCGCCTTCTTAAGATTAACGCGCGGTAACGTGCCATGTAGCGCTCATTAATTTATGGCGCCTTGTAACGCGCGTTATCGGTAACGATGTACCGCCCATGTCCTTATTTGGGATTTCTGCTTCTACCGCGGATCCTAATGCGAATCACACTAATGCAGTTTAGTAAACATGCCCCAAGATATGCCATACTGGGAAAGACCAAGGTCCATCAAGCACAGTATCCTGTTTCTAACAGTGGTCAATCTAGGTCCCAAGTACCTAGCAGTTTCCGCAAAGGACACAGGTTCCACAATGCTTGAATTGGGGCAAGCAGTGGATTTCCCGAGTCCCCTTTAATAGCGGTTTATGGACTTTTCCTTTGGGAACTTTTCTAAATCTTTTTTAAACCCAGCTACACTAACAGCTTTTACTACATCCTCCAGTAACGAATTCCAGAGTTAAAAAATATTTACTCTTATTAGTCTTAAGTAGGTTAGCTTCATTGCATGTCCTCTAGTCTTTCTATTTTTTGATGGTGTAAACAATCGATCTACGTTTACCCGTTCCACTCTATTCATTAATTTTTAGACCTCTATCATATTTCCCCTCAGTCATCTCTTTTCCAGGTTGAAGAGCCCTAGCCTTTTAGCCTTTCCTCATAGGGGTAACCTTCCATCTCCTTTAACAGTTTGGTGGCTCTTCTCTGTACCTATTCTAATAACGCTATATCCTTTTAAGATACGGTGACCAGAATTGGACACAATATTCAAGGTGCAGTAGCACAATGGAACAATACAGAGGCATTATAATATCCTTTGTTTTATTCTCCATTCCTTTCCTTATGATTCCTAGCATTCTATTTGCTTTCTTGGCTGCCGCTGAACACTGGGTTTCAACATGTATCCACGATGACGCCTAAATCTTTTTCCTGGGTGGTGGTTCCTAATATGGAACCTTGCATCGTATAACCATAGTTTGAGTTGTTCTTTCCTAGGTGAATAACTTTGCACTTGTCCACATTATATGTCATCTGCCATTTGAACAGCCAGTCTTCCAATTTATCAAGATCCTCTTGCAATTTTTCATAATCCTCTTGGGTTTTAATAACTTTGAATAATTTTTCATAACCCTCTTGGGTTTTAATAACTTTGAATAATTTTGAATAATCTGCAAATTTGATTACTTCACTCATAATTTTTATTTTCAGGCCATTTATGAATATGTCAAAAAGCAGTGGATCCAGCACAGATCCCTGGGGTACTCCACTATTCACCTTTCTCCATTGGGAAAATTGGCCATTTAGCCATACCCTCTGCTTTCTATCTTCTAACCAATTCCTGATCCACAATAGCACACTGCCTCCTCTCCCATGACTTTTTAATTTTGCCAAGATTCTCTCATGAGGGACCTTGTCAAAGGCTTTCTGAAAATCCAGATACACTTTATCAACCAACTTATCTTTGTCTACCTGTTTATTCACACCTTCAAAAAAAGATAACAGATTAGTAAACAAGACCTTCTTTGGCTAAAGCCTTGTTGGTTGTCTCCTATTTAACCATGACATGTTCAGTAATTTTGTTCTTTATGATGGTTTCTACCATTTTTCCCGGTACTGACATCAGGCTCATCAGTCTGTAGTTTCCCGGATCACCCCTGGAACCCTTTTTAAAAATTGGCGTTGCATTGGCCATCCTCCAATCTTTAGGTATTACAGATGATTTTAGTGATAATTCACAGACTATTAATAGTAGGTTTACAATCTCATATTTCAGTTCTTTCAACACTCTTGTATGTATACCATCTGGTACAGATGATTTGCTACTCTTCAGTTTGTCAAATAGTTGTAATACATCGTCCCGATGTATCAATATTTCTTTCAATTCTTCTGTGGCATCACCTTTAAATACCATTTCAGTCATGGATAACATCTCTACATCTTCCTCAGTAAAGACCAAAGCAAATAATTTATTCAGTCTCTCCACTATGGCCTTGTCCTCTCTTAGGGGTATGTTTACTAAACCTCTTAACGTGCGCCCGGCGATAGTGTGCAGGCTGCCATAAAAGGAGTGGGCATTGCAGTCTTAAAGTAGCAAAACGGGATTATCATGCGACAACGCGCGCTGCTGCGCACATTATCGGGTGAAGCGCCGCTAAGCGCTTTAACATGCGGTACTCCTAAGTAGGCACCCAGACACGGAAACAAAGAGATGAAGGTGTAGCACAATGGTTAATACACTGACTGATAATACAGGGGTCATGAGTTTGAACCCCCAGTGTGCCTAATGCATAAGGCTGGCTGAAGCATCAGCATTGACATGTAAGTATGGTTTTGTGAGGCATTTTATTTGTATTTTAATTATTGCTGCCAGCAAACACACCCTCACATGCCGTAACCTAAGGTGCCGCATAAGGCACCCTATAAGACACTCCATAGGGCACATTATAAAGTGCACTGTCCGCCATGGCACCCTATAATGTCCCCTATAGGGCACCCTATAGGGCGCTCCATAGGACACCTTATAAGGCACCTTATATGGACTGTAACCATAAGGTGCCTCAGAAGGCGCTTTATAGCGCCTTATGAGGCACCTTATGGTTAAAGTACTCTGAGGGTGTTTCTGCTGGCAGCACTAATGTACATTAAAAATAGACAATGCTTTGGACAGCCCTATCAAACAACCCACTGTGGGTTTGAATTCATGATCTCTGGCTCCACAGACAGCAAAGTAACCAGTGGGATATAGCTCTAGAGATGCTAACAAAACCCCTGGCTGGCTGCAGAAGGAATGCACGGCACCACACAAACAGTTTGCTATGATCACCAGGATAGGGTTAACCCACCCGTACCCATGATGCACTGCACATGCAAATCAGCAGTCTACAGATGATCACAAGATGGGGTATGCACCCCCACAGCACCTCGGCTGGGTAGGGGGAACTGACCGCGTGTGTTACTGGCACAGAGTAGCTACACACCATCACATTGTGCGGGTACTTTGCTCACCCTGAGTTGAGGTGGGGCGCCCAGCACCAGGTCCACAGCACCTTCCATGGCAGAAATAGGCCATGCTGCAGGTCGCCAGCAGTGCTAGTGGGTGAGATAGGTAGTTCCTGCAGACACACGTTGGATACCTCTGTATTTCTCAGTCAGGTTTAGCCCTTATGGACCCATAGGCAGATTATGTACCACCACCCAACCCACCCTCTGGGGCTGAGGGTGGGAAACAAGGTCTCCCACCAACAGATCCACATTCTACCTCCCTGCAATGGTGGCAGTGGAGGGGACCATCAACCCCAGTCCTACTGGGGAACAGACACCCTACAGGGCAGTCAATGCAGCCCTGTACACATCCACAAAGCAATAGCAGACAGACTTTAGGCCTGGAAATGCTCAGTTGTGCCCCACCACTATCTGATATTCTCCTGCAGCAAGCCTCCAGCCACTGCACCCTGCAAGGTGTTCCAGCAAGACACATATTAGCTGCAGACAGTCTGCTAGCTAGTCCATAGTGCATGTCCCTAGAGAAAATGCATACACACTAAGCAAATAATTCACTGATTGGGCCCCAAAAGGGAACCCATAAATATCACATGAGAAAAAAAACAATATCGCACTATGGGGGAACCTAGCCATGCCATGGTCACTGCTCAGTCAGGGTGAGAGTGATCTCCCAGCAGGACATGCTGTGGCCACCCTGTCTGTGCAGGTGGTGGCCGGGCACTACAATGTCCCAGCCATTGCCCTATGCCCTGTGCAGATGCATCCTGGCCAGGCCACGCTGTCCGGGCTATACCCATGGTACCTTGCTCCTCGTTATGCACATTGACAGGCCAACACTGGCAACAGTGCTGGCAGTGTGGGCTGTGGAGGGAGTTTGCAGCCACCACACACTGTATAGACAGACACACACTCCCACACCTATGCCAGCATTGTACAACTATAGAGGTGTTTGGCAGCCCTGGCCACCGCTCCAGTCCTGGGCACAGTGCAGGCATGGCTATGGTACGCAATACTGTTGGGGTCACTCCCCAGGGTGGTAAACACTGTCAGACACAAGACCTGTAGCACACTCCACAGACATCAGAAAGCTTGCCATGATGCAGCTTAATCAGAAAATTGTACCTAACTTAGGAATTGCTATCTGCCAGTAATCATAGCAACTTTTTGATAGCTGTGTACTGTATTCCCAGGTTTAGGATAGTATTGCTAAGGTATGCAAGTGCTAGTATTGGGAGATGCACGCAGGGCCCAATGTCCTCTCCAGGAGGCATTGCTTTACGGCAGAGGTTCCCAACTCCATTCCTGGTGTGCCAAACACTGTTCAGGTTTTCATGCTGTCCCTCATGAATATGCATGAGATATATCTGCATACCATGGGGGCGGCGCATAGAAATGCAGCACAGGCATCTTTATTTGAGGCAGCATGGAACCTGAATGGTGTTTGGCCCTCCAGGACTGCATTTGGAAGACTCTGCTATAGGTAATGTGCATGTTTAGGGTAAAATGTAGGTGTTTTGGGCATGTTTACGTCATCTGCAATAAAGGTTCTGTCTGTATTGGCACGTTTTAGTAGTGGGTAAAAATGGGGACTGGGTTGGCAGGAACCACAGCTGGGACTTGAACCTGTGACCTTCTGCTTCTGAATACATTGGCTGTGTGCACTGCACCACTGTGTTGCCACAGAGACAACACATTCTCTGGTGATGCCATGACTGTTCATCAGTCATGCCCTGTCTGTTGCAGTGCATGGCAACCACCTACACAGGGCTAGGCCATGGTCTGCTCTGGGCAGCTGCCACTGCCCCCTCCACCACCAGTATCCCTCTGCCACCATGCTGACATGCCCTTCTGCTGGTGGTGCTGGTGGAGTGCAGTCTCAGGCCATCCAGTGTGTGGGTAGGTGGCTGCCTATGGTGCAGGTTCTGGGGTAGGGATGCCTGCTTAGCTGTCCACGCTTCCCCCCAGCACCGCATGCCAAAGTTACGTGCCCTTTGGGGTACCTGCTGGGTACTATCCCCTGTGACACTGTGGGAAGCACACTCATGCCCATGTTGGGCCCTCAGAAGTTGCTGTCTGGCTGCTCTACTGTTTCAGCATTCCTATGGGCCAGCTAGCCATTACCCTAGTCCGCACTGTGCCCCAGCTGCACCACAGCTTGTGCCGCCTGCAGCCCTCTATGTCCCCTTTTCCAGCATCTGTCCAATTGCCCGTTCCGACATGCCCGCCCTGCTGTTGTGGAACATGTGCACGCCATAGGAAACCTGGCCTATGGAGTCGGGAACCCTGCTCAGCGCAATTACACTGTGGGCTCATTCACCTTGTATGCGGACGGAGCATAGACCCTTCCAAAATTCATATCTTTTTTTTTTGGAGCTTTCTTGGGAGTGTTTTTTGATGTTTCCCATTGATATCACTCTTGGCCAGCTTGGTTATTTTATTTTTACAGTTTCTTCTGTACATTTTCAAGGTTTATTTGCCCTTTTGTTCCGTGCACATGTATCACACTTATCACTTTTTTATAGGTTTACCTGGTTTTGCTGTACATTGCTGACGGAAATGGTTTCTTTTCCCTTTAAATCTGCTCTAACGCCAGGGTTTCACTGGCGTTAGTTTTGAGCCTCGGATTTCACAGCGTTTGTGTGCAGGGAGCCTCTCCCCTCCCACTCTCCACTCATTGACCCCTTCTCTCCGCCCCTGGGGAGCCTTCCTCCGCCCTCCGGGAGCCTTTCCCCGCCTTCAGCACTCGTTTGCGCCGCAGCACGCGTTATCACGCGATTAGGTACCTATGCACCTTGTAAAGCGCCATTATCATTTGATAAGGTACCTTATTGCGCGATAACATTACAGAGCGCACGTTAAGACAGTTTAGTAAACATACCCCTTAGTGTCGCTTTAACTCTCTATCATCTAATGGTCCAACTGACTCTCTCAGAGGTTTTTGCTATGCATGTTCTTGAAAAAGTCTTTATTATGAGTTTTTGCTTCCACAACAAGCTTCTTCTTAAATTCTCTCTTTGCCTGCCTTATCAATGCTTTGTATCTAATTTGCCAGTGCTTATGTTGTTTCCAGTTTTCATCATTTGGCTCCTTTTTCCATTTCTTGAAAGATGCTTTTTTGGCTACAACAGCTTCTTTAAATTCACCTTTAAGTCATGCTGGCAATTTTTTGGATGTCCTTCCTCTTTTCTTAAAGCATGGAATACAGCTGGTATGGGTTTCCAAGACAGTATTTTTAAACAATACCTAAGCCGATGCCCACAACAGCAGATATCAGCATAGCCGGCATACTGTTTATTGTACAGCATTCTGTTCCCATGTGTCACACTTAGACATGTCCCTCACCTCTGCAATCAGTTGTGTACAACTGCATCTCATGCTCTCCATGACAGCACACATGCCACTGCACTTCAGACCAGACACAAACCTTTCTCCATATGGCATGCAATGTAGGTCAGAGCAGAATCTTCTCTAAGTCCTATCCTTATTCCGCAATGCCACAGGAATGACATGTACTTCAATGGGGACGTATGGGGACATTCAGGGGCCTTTCCTGCATATTCTTTCTGCATCTCAGCGGCTAACCATGCCCCTGTTCTGCCCCTCCCTACACGCATTTTATGATCCCTGTTCTAGTACCATATACATGCAGGGCAGCGGGGCTACAGAATATGCTGTTGAACATTTTCTGGGGATGGACATCTATTCTGCACATTTAATTGGCCTATTTATGTTTCAGAATGACCTCCATAATGGGTCTTATGCAGCGCTATCAAAAATTGCCATTATTGCCCAAGTAATTGCCTAACTGTTATCAGCTCATATCTGCTTATAATGCCAACCATGCAAATCTGAGGCCAGGAGCCTTGTACCTGTGCTCCCTGCAGCCTAGGTGAACAGGCACCCTGAGCACCTCAGGGTGAGGAGGGAATCATATACCTGTCCCCCATGATGGACATTGAGGATATACTGCCTGATTCCATACAGGGCCCCCTACATCTTCAGATGCCATGTTTGCACTCACTCTCCCACAATTATGAATGCAGCTCTCTGCATGTGTTTGCTTTTCGCATTTGTGATGCCCTGCCTTCTTGTACTTAACCACAATGCTCTGAGCTATGCAGCCAGTTGTGCCTCTTCCCAGACACCCCTCTCTTTTCTAAACTGGCCGGTTGCTACTTTCCTGTAGGTGTACTTGGGGCACATTTATTACTATCAACAATGGTTCCATAGCCTACTGCCACCCTCATAATACATTTGTGGATTTCCTTTGCAGGGCATGCATTGTAAATGCATTCATTGTGTGCATGCACTATAGCCACATGTTCCTTATTGCCATGCTAGTGATGCAACTAGTGCAGCGGTAGTGGGCTACTGCGGCCATACCCCTTGTGTCTACCACATCCACTAGGCTCTGCCATGGTAAAACCAAATGCTTACTGTTTCCCCTTTGCTACTTGTGGTGCTTTAGTAAAGATGCTCCTAATATTCTTGTGCTATGGTATGCCAGAAGTACAATAATTCAGTTAATGCATGGGCGATACAATGTGACACATAGAACAGTAGGACTGTTTCTGTGTCAGAGATACCATACTGTGCCAAACTGAAATCCATAAAGCACTTCTACGCTTAGGAGGTAATTTAATAAGGAAGCACTTAGTTTTAGGCGCTAACAATGTGCATTCATGTGGCCACTTATGTGCATAAATTGTCACTTATAAAATACAGATTAGCTTAAAAGTATACACGTTGCCTGAAATATATTTTCACTGTGGGCATGCAAATGGGTGGAGTTTGGGCGGCATTGTTGGCTGTACTAGCAAGTACATGCATTGTAGAATATGATCATTTATGCATGAACTGGTAAAAAGTAAACACATTCATTTACACCAGTTATATCGCTTTCACTATTATTTTAGGAAGTCAAGTATGCGCATACTTGAATTTAGAAATCAGGCATAAAATAGGCACATGACAATGCATCTTAACTAAGCACAGCTTTATAAAATTGCCCTCCAAGTGTTTGAGCCTCCTTGATGCCGTGTAGTGGCCCTACATAACACTGTTAATTATTCTAACATATTTTTCTCCTGATGCTGCACTGTGGGACTGAAATCATTCTGCAGTTTCATAGTTCCCTTCTACAGGTCCTGAATTGCATGCTGTAGCGGAATAAGATAAATATGAACTTTGTGGCTCAGTGCTTGATGTTCCCATTCACAATATTGCATTATACAGTAGTGAAAATGTTTCTTCAGAGTGGTTCTGAGGAGTAATAGAATTTACATCACGGCTCATGGCATGAAACTTGATAAATCATTTGCAGAGTTCTTGCTGGAAAATTTGATTTCAAAGTTCTAATGGTCAAGGCTGAAAGAGGTACTTTGTAAAGTTGCCTTCCAGTTGTTAAATATCTGTGAGCTGCAGAGACTTTCTAGCCTGCAACTTATAGTACCAGGGCCTCTTCAACCCCTTATGGGACCCCGGGCAAACTTTTGAACATGGACCTCTCTCATTCGAGAGCTTCCCCTCCCATTCACCCCACCCCCACCCCCGTTTGCAGGTCCACCCCTCAGAGCAGAGCAGTCCCGTTCCTACCATCTGCTCCCTCAGGCCACTTCCTAGAGAAGTGGGTGGTGCCTTAGTGAACAGACTGGAAGCAGGAAGTTGTCACTGTTCACTAAAGTGCCACTTACTTCTCTTGCAAGTGGCCTGAGAGAGCAGAAAGTAGAAACAGGGCCACTTTTACCTATGGGCAGCAAAGCTCTCATTGTGCAGGAGCTCATGGCAGCTGCCCTTTTTGACCTTAGGCAGTGGTGTTCCCAGTCCCCTCTGTACCCAGGGCAGGTGCCCCCCCATGCAGCTGGCGCCCCCCACCCCTCATGTTGCACCACGGGACAGTGCACTCCTCCTAGGCCCACACTTCAGAGGCAACATGGGCAGGGGCAGCCCAAGGGGGGTGCGGGGCCATGTGCGGAGACTCGGTGCAGGGCCTCATTTGCATAAGGGGCCTCATCTGTATAAATATTTGCATAATGTTACTATACACTAACTTTTAGTAAACATGCCTCTTAATGAGTGTATGGATAAAGACAGACTAAAAGATTTCTACATTACTATAATCCAGTGCCAACTGCCAGGCACATTAGAAACTACTACAAACACTGCCCATTTAGAACCCATAGCAAACCCGTCGTATCCTAACAGCACTACCAGGACTCACAAAGCACCATACTGTACTTATCAAAAGGCAACACTGCAAATATTAAACCAATACATTTCAGAGAATAACAATACATGACCTACTGGGGAAAGAGAACAAGTGGCACTGTCAAATAAGAATTACATAAACAGAATACCTCAGCTCAGTTACACATGCAGAACATAGACCATCACCAAACAAGGAATCACAATTTAGAAACAGGAAAACAATAATTAAACTGGGAACCCCAAAAGTCAAACTTGGAATGTACAACAACACTGTAGAAATAAAACTATAAATTAATTTCCTTTTGTACTAAACAAAGTGCAGACGTTAATGATGCACATTTCCCACAGCTGGCATATTCCAGTTAATAAATTCAAAATAAAGAGATATTTTTCTATCTTTTGTTCATTTTTTTTCAGTTGCAATTGCTCCAGCCACTTTCTTCTGGTTTCTTTGTGTCTTCTGCTAACTCTCCATCGTCTGCTGTCCATTTGTCCTTTCTTCTCTCTTCTAGTTTTTTCCATTCTCTCTCTACATCTGCTTTAACATACTAATCTTTCTCCTTTTGCTCTTTCCTCATTCCTATTTCATCCACTCAAATTTTACCCCTCCATCCTCAATCCCCACTTACTCTCCCAATGCCCAGCCAATTGTAGATTTGTCTTCCCTCCCACACAAAATATTTTCCCCTCTCCATTTCACTCTCCCAGCTCCATCCCATTCTAATCCTCCATCAACATCAGCTCCCTTCTAGTTCCAGCCACACACAGCATCTGCTCCCTTCTAGTCCCCGCATCAGCCCATTTCCAGTCCTAGCTCCCCCATCCATTTCCAGTCCTATCCTAGCCCCCCCCATACACCCCATTTCCTGTCCTATCTCCCCCCCCCCACTCAGCCCATTTCAGGTCCTAGCTCCCTCCCCGCACAGCCCATTTCCATTCCAAGTCCCCCTCCCCATCAGCTGTTTGCAGTTCAAGCCCCCTTCCACTCAGTCCATTTCCATTCCAAGCCCCCTCCCCATCAGCTATTTGCAGTTCAAGCCCCCCTTCCACTCAGCCCCTTTCCAGTCCTAGCCCCCCATAGCCCATTACCAGTCCTAACCCCCCATCAGCCCACTTCCAGTCTTAGCCCTCCCATAGCCCATTACCAGTCCTAACCTCCCTCCCCCCCATCAGCCCAGGTAGATTAAAAAAAAAATGGCTGCTGCTGCCACTGCCGCAGTGGCAGCGGCAGAATAAAGTGTCCCGCGGGGCGCCCCCTGCCTGGCAGAGCCCTCCCTGCAGCATCAGCTCCCAAAGCGCAGGCTTCTCAGAGCCGTGAAGGGAGAGTTTCTCTTTCGCGGCTCTGTTAAGTCCACCGGGGCTGATGGGACTTCCTGTTTCCCATCAGCCCCGGTGGGCTTAACAGAGCCGCAAGAAAGGGAAACTCTCCCTTCGCGGCTCTGAAAAGCCCACGCTTTGGGAGCTGATGCTGCAAGGAAGGCTCTGCCAGGCAGGGGGGGCCCCACGGGACACTTGATTCTGCCGTGGCAACAGCAACAGCAGCCATTTTTTTAAAATCTACTTGGGCTGATGAGAATGTTTTTTGCGTGGGGCCCCCTGAAACGCGGGGCCCTGTGCAAAATATATTCTTGCTCAATGGACGGGCTGGCCCTGAGTGTGGGAAACTTACCTTAAAGATGGGTGGCTTGACGCACTGCCTCCAAACCAAGCCAGTGGCTGTTCTCTCCCAGGCTGGACTCCTGTGATTCTCAAGAGTTCAGCTGGGAGAGAAGAGCTGCTGGCCTAGATTGGAGGCAGCATGGCAAGCCACCCATCTTTAAGGTAAGTTTGCTGCACTGCCACCCAAGTGTGGGCCCGGCGGGGGTGCACCCCCTCCCGGCTGGCACCCAGCGTGTACCTCACCCACCACCCTGCCCTTGGTATACCACCGCCCATAGGTTAAAATGGCCCTCTATAGTACAACTGTTTTTCCTTCACCTCCATCTCTTGGTTAAGGATCTACATAGAAGTCATGTAATACAAAGCATGGGCAATAGGGACTATGACTAGTGGTTCCAGTTAGAGAACTGAAATCTACCAAGGAGTGATCAGTGTATGCAATGTATTGGACAAGACAACCCACCTCTTTAATAGGGTAAAGCCATGGTTAATGGGCAGGGCCATTGGACAAAGTAAGTAGAGCTTGTGATATTTGCAAAGTGATGCCAAAACAACTTGAGAAGGTGTGGAGGTAGTATCAGTGAATAACGAACAAGCAAATAAATAAAATGTATTATGCAATCTATACTATTTTGAAAGTAGTGATATGAACGAGCATAATACACAGCGGCATACTGCGCCCTGGACTCAATAATCCAACCACAGAATTATATTTTTATGTAATTACTTGCTTTTCCAGGTTTGAACTTGAAGTGATTTGCAGTTCAGGTCTATTCGATAAGGCCCTTCCCCAGAGAGCCTTCATCTACTAACTTGTGATAATGAGTATTAATGTGATTTAACACACACTTAATACACCATATATGCAGACGATATAATGATATTCACACCAATCGTCCTAACCAAACCGGACTACACCAACATAACCAACTGCTTCAAAGAAATGTCAACCTGGCTGCAAGAAAACAACTTGGCAATAAACTATAACAAGACCGAAGCACTGATCATAACAAGAGACCAAACTTTCACACCCACGCCCTCCATCAACCTGAACAATGCCACCATACCAATAAAACAAGAGATAAAATACCTGGGAATAACACTTGACAGGGAGCTCAACCTACAATCCCACATTGCGAAGACCACCAGGAGCGCCTACGTCAAGATGAGGACAATCAGACGACTCAAACCCATCCTTGCTCCCGAGCATTTTCGAACAGTATGCCAAGCCATCATCACACCTACACTAGACTATTGCAACCACATCTACCTAGGCCTACTAAAAAAATCAACCCAACCACTTCAACTAGCACAAAACACAGCCGCAAGACTCATAACAGACACTACAGACCACGAACACATCACCCCCATACTATACCACCTTCACTGGCTCCCAATCAGCTCACGAGTCCGCTACAAAGTTCTCCTAAACACTTTCAAAATAATAAACAACCTATCTGCAGACAGCCTACAACAACTCATAACAACTGACAACAGCAAAAGACCAAGAAGAAAGGGAACATCGAACAACATCAGAACCCCAAAGGACTTCACCAGAACAAACCAAACCACATCAAAACGAGCTTTCACCCTAGCAGCCCCCGCCATATGGAACTCTCTCCCTGACCACCTAAGAGCAACAAACAACATCAAAGAATTCAGAAAACTGCTCAAAACTGAACTATTCACAGACCACTTCAAGGACCTCACAGAATGACTCCTAATCAAACATTAAGATAACGAAGCCATCCCTGTAAATATGTATCTGTAAATATGTATCCTAAGCACACAATGTATATAGCTCACATCAAAATCGACCACACTCACTCACGCAGCACACTATGACAATTCTCCCACTGCATGCAAATGACAACTCACCCTTCATTGATTGTTTGCTGTGCCAACCGCTTTGATTTCATGATAAGGCGGTATACCAAGTCCATTTAAATAAATAAATAAATAAATAAACACTAAAAATCTCAAGCCCTATTATTCTCTATGGGTAATTTTATATAGAGCCATCTAAAGCTGCACAACATCAGCGCACATAAATAAAGGTATTTTAGTGATTTATGAATATAAGTGGGCGTTAACACACATAATTGATGAAGACGCTATTCCAAAAATATGTGCTTGGGCCCGATGGCACATACTAGGTGTACGCATGGGCAGAGCACACAAGCACATGCAAAAATGATAAAATAATATAATTTACACGTGCTTTACAAGTCTAGGTGCAGCATTCTAGGACTGGCATACGTGCTCGCACCTTAGATTGACACACGTATTTGGCTACTTCCATTCGTATACTATAAAGAAATGATGTTGACATAGGCTCATAAAAATTCAAGTTAATTAGGCAAGACTTTATAAAACTACCTCTATAGGGTCTATTTATTAACTATGCACTTAACATGAATTAATGTACATTAAGGGGGTCATTTTGGAAGCCCTGTTCATGAGCTGGATGTCTAAAAACGGGCACTTAGTCATGCAAATCATGGACACATCCCTGGAGACCTTTTAGAAAGCCAGATATATAGACATCCCCAGTAAAACAGCATCTATGTAGCACGGAGGCATGGTGGAGGCGTGCCCTGGGCAGAGCAAGAGAGATGCACATCGTGGTGCAATTTCAGAATGGCAAAAGCTCGTCTGACCCTGGTTGTTGAGGTGTTCATGCCTATAGCTGATCTTGACCACAAATATGGTGCAAACAAACTGCTTGTTTCATGGCTGCATTGCTTCCTGGGAGAAGAGCAAAATGCACTTTCATCGCCACAGTTAATATTTCCAGGCCAAAGAAACTTGTATATAAATATATGCTCCAAACATATTACTGACTCACAATGGCAGGCTAGGACAAGTTATTCTCCTTAGACAAGCAGAAAAAAAGTCCTCATGTATGGTATCGCCAGATCCTTCTAGAAACGTTTGGAAGTCTACTGTGCATACATGTGTCTTCCCACATGTCACTGTGATGCTATTTTGACCTCAGTCTGTTTTCCACAGAGACTTGCAGACATCTTCTGATCATAATGTGTCAGTAATATTTTTTTGCAGATTTTTCTGCATGTTTTACATACTTTTCACATTTGCCTGCCCTACCATCATGGGTACTTCTGCTTTTCCCTCTAGTTTTCCTTTGTTTAGCCTTTATGTGCATTTTAAGGTCTCCTTTATTTTCCACATCACTGTAACCCCCTTAGGTATTGGTGCTCTAGCCACATTTTGAGCCATTTGATTTCACTGCAGCTATTTTTCTATGCAATATGTCACAGAAACTAGGCAATAGGTTTGAAAAGTGTTCCAGGTGCTCAAGGACAATATCCATAATGGATACTCATAGTTGGTGCCTTCAGTGTCTGGGACTCAATCAGTGCTGGCCCGTCCACTAGGTGAACAAGGCAGTCACCTGGGGAGGCAGACCCTGATGGGTGGTATCACTAAGCTCTGTCTGGAAGCAGCATCTAAACAGCTGCATCAGTGCCATGGTGGGCTTTAAAAAGCCTGTGCATGTGCACACATTTCTGGCCTGCCGCTTCTGCCCCCTCCAAAGAAGTTGCATCAGAGGGGGGCAGGGGCAGCAGGCCATGAGCGCGCATATGCATGGGCACTTTAAGGCCTGACACAGTGCCCAGCTGCCACCTCCGCTTTAGTGCAAAGGGGGTGGCATGGAGGGTCTGTCTAGGGTGACAGAAACCTTTGGGCCACAACTGGACCAGATCATCATCCCTCTTCTTGTAAACTGTGTTTACATATGAAAAAAGAGGGCTCAAGGGTCATGAAAAACAGTTTGATGTTTTGCACTTCTAAGTCCAATGCATCAAAATTAGCATTTGTAGCACCGGTCTCTATCGCATCACAGGCTACATCGGATGCTGGTCTTGCATCAGCATCAAGGAGCCCTCAAGCCCTCTTGAAACTGAGCACTTATAGTACCCCAGAGCATCGACCATTGATGGATGTTTGCCCAAAGGTGAAGAGGGATTCATTTTCATTGATGCTGAAGGGAAAGCATGTTGAGCATTGAGTGGAAGCTTTGGTGCATTGACATCGGAGTCCTCCAAGGCATGGTGTCAATAACAAAGAGGGTTTGCAAGAGCATCCCTCCTGCAAACTAAGTAAATGCCATGGAATATCCCCCCCCCCCTTGGGTCTTACAAATTATCCAAAGAAGTTACAAATTGCATCTATTCAATCTTCCTCCAAATTGCCTTCAGAAGGTTCAATCCTTAAAACCTCAGCATCAGGAACTACTTCAGCAAGAAGTCACCACCCTTCAAAAAGATCTAGTGATTGAGCCACAAGAGAAAAAAGGGTGAGGATTTTATTCAAGGTAATTTCCTGATCACCAAAAAGACAGGGTGATTCTGTCCCATCCTAAACCTAATAGATCTGAATAAATAGCGTGTTAGAAACAAGTTCAGAATGATTTCTCTAGGCACCTTACTCCCTTCTCTTCAAAAAGGAGATTGACTATGCTCTCTGGATCTTGAGAGTGCATTTACTCACATACAGGTACATCCACCCACAGGAAGCATCTCAGATTTGTGGAAGAGTGGCAGTACTTTCAGTATTGCCTTCTGCACTTTGACCTCACATCAGCTCCTTACGCACTTAGAAAATGTCTTGCCGCAGTAACAGCTTTCTAATCAGACTGGGAGTGTATGTCTTCCTTACCTGGTCGATTGGTTGATCAAGAGTGCACTCAAGAAGGAGTTCGCAAATCAAAATGACTGACCATTCAGGTGTTGGAACTACTAGGCTTTGTAATCCTACCTTCATCCCACCAATTGGAATTCATCAGAGCTCTGCTCGACATGACTCAAGTGAGAGCTTTCCTCCCACATGACAAACTCTCCAGACTGATAACAATAGTGTGGGAAACCCAACTGAGTCAGCAAGTATCAGCTCACATCATATTAATATTACTAGGCCACTTGGTCTTGTCAGTACATGTATTATCCTTGACACATCTCCATATGAGACAGGGCTCAATGAGAACCCAGTGGTCATAAGCCACAGGGGCTCTCAGAGATGTTCTGCTCATCACCAATTCACTCATTAACTCTCTGAACTGGTAGAATATTCAAGACACTCTGGCTAAAGGTCTTCCCTCCCAAATTCCTCTGCCCCAAATTATTGATGACAGATGCATCCAAGCTTGGCTGGGGAGCTCCTCTTGATTGGTTCCACATTCAGGGATCTTGGTCCCTCCAAGAAAGTTTCCATCAGATCAACTTCTTGGAAATAAGAGCTATTGCAAACAATCTAAAGGCTTTCAAAGGTCATTTGTCCAATCAAATTGCCCTGATTTAAACTGAAATCAAGTTGCCATGTTCTACATCAACAAGCAAGGACAAACAGATTCATACTTCCTGTGTTGGGAAATGATTAGACTGTAGAAATTCATTGTCTCCCATGGGATGGACTTGAGATCCATACACCTACCAGGTGAACAGAACACTCTGATAGGCAGGCTGAGTTGAGTCCTTCAGCTTCACAAATGAACTCTGGACAAGGATGTCATAAGTTACATCTTTTGGCAGTGTGGCACCCCTTCGATAGATCTTTCGCGACTCCTCAAAATGCCCAGGTGGATCAGTTCTGCTCTAGAGTGGGGTCACACAGAAAACTAGTCTCGGATGCTTTCCTCCTTGATTGGGGTGAGGGTCTTCTGTACGCATATCCTCTAATACTTCTTATTGCCAAGACTCTCCTGAAGCTCAAAATAGACAGAGGCATGATGATTCTCATTGCTCAGACAACCCATGGTTCCCTTTTCTTCTGGAACTTTCTATTCTGGAGCAAATTCGACTTGGACAGGTAATGATTCTGATATCACAGGAGAAAGGAATGATGCTGTATTCCAACATCAGGTTCCTAGCCCTCACAGCTTAGTTGTTAAGAGGCTGACATTGTCCAAACTTAATCTGCCAGCTGGTATCACCAACATCATTTTGGCCTCACGAAGGGCCTCAACAAGAAAGTCCTATTCATGCAAATGGAAGAGGTTTGCTGTTTCTTCCGGAGGTGGTTACAGAATTCCATCTTAACCAGACAATCATCCTTGCAACTTTTTTCCCAAAACCTCATTCTCACAGAGGGGAAGCTGTGCTACACATGTTGGACTACAAGTGAACCTTAGCTTTCTATTTGGAATGGACAAAACCCATAGAAAGTCCATCCAACCTTTTGTTTCTTTTGACCCTAATAAGCTGGGGGTTACCATCTCCAAGCGCACATTGTCAATTTGGTTAGCAGATTGCATCTCTTTCACTTATGTCCGGGCAGACCTCAGCCTTGAGGGTCATGTCAGGGCTCCAAATATCAGAGCTATGGCCGCAGTGGTGTCTCACTTTTGATTGGTCATCTGGAAGAGATTTGCAAGGCATCAACGTTGACATCAATCCACACAATACTTCCTGGAGGGCGATTCCCAACACGTCAGCAGTTTTGGTCAATCACTACTCAGAAATCTGTTTGGAAAGTAGAATCCAACTCCATCCCATCTAGATCCATTTGTTTCAGTTCAGGCTACCATTAAAAAAAAAAACCAGACATGAAGGAAGTGACGTCATCGGGGTAATGGCAGCCTAATCGTGGCACTCCATCCTGGGCTGGCGATTAAAAAGCAATAATTGAATGCAAACACACCCTTCAGCTTTCTCGATTGCCCTAGAGACCCTTTAAGCAATGGCAGTGAGGAAAAAGCTAGAAAGTTTAAATTCCCTGGAGATTCATCGAGGTTTTCAGCGAACCTCAAGTGCAGCAGCCAACTAAAAGGGCAGCTGATGACTGCATGGTGGAGGACCCAGTCCCAAGACATGAGCTGTGCAGCTGGTTCAAAGAATTGAATACTGATCTTCAAAATGAGCTGGTGGTGGTTAAAAAGGATGTGCTGGGGGCAGTGGCTGTTATACAGAAGGAAATCCAAGAGCTGGGGGTTTGGCTGACAGAGCTGGATGAGAGAGTTGATGAGCAGTCTGAGACAATGTTGGATTTGCTGCGGCAACTGATACAATTAAAGGAGCAGCAGCTGGAGATAAACTTGAGGATCTCGAAAACAGATCCTGTCGTAACAATATCAGAGTGGGGGGGCCTGCCAGAGAAGAAGGAGTTTTTGGATGTGCATGCAGTAGTACGGGAGATTTGCACCTTCCTTGGTGCCAAGACTGAGGCAGGAATGGCAGAGATATAGCTAAAGGTGGAGCGGTCTCACTGGAGCATGGGGCCGCGAAGAACCAATCAGCCCCGGGGTTTGGTGGCCTGCCTGCATGACTTCCCCACCAAAGAAAGAGGTGGCATTTTGAATGGTGGGACCATCAATTGGAGATCTTCCAGGGTCTGTCAGCTGCCACTCTCCAAGAACATAGAGACTTGTGAGAGGTGACACAGTACCTCCGTTCTGAGTCCACTAAATACTGGTAGCAATTCCCTTTTGCCCTGCAGTTTACACTACAAGGAGCCACCTGTAGGGCGAAGACTGCAGTGGAAGCTTGGAGAATTTTGGTGGTGGCTAATACCCTGAACCTACTGGAGGAAGCATGGAAGCTGATCGGGCGGGATAAAGATCCTGCAGGAAGGCAATGCTGGACAAGGGTCACAGAAGGTGAGCGACGACTCCATAGATCATCTATGGGAGGTGTGAGAGAGAATCTGGAAGCTGAGTCTGTTGGAATGGGTGACATGCTTCCAGTGTGATGTAAGACAATCTTGTGATGAACTTGACTTTTTCTAACCTTTTATAAAGACTGCCTGATTGGCAGACCTTTCGTGGTCCGGGAGCCGGATATACTTTGCAGTTCTCGGGGTGATGTGAGTCTGATATGTGATGAGGTGGTGTGGGAGGGTTGGGGGTGAGGAGACATGAGATGCATCGGGAATGTGAATTGATGGAAGAGTGTAATTTGTGGATGTGATTGAGTGATTGGGTAAGTGTTTTGGTTGAGGTGGCCCAGTGTGTGCTTTCTCCTCTGCCAGGTCGGTGGCGATGTTGAGTGGAGTGGATGAGGGGAAGGGGGATGGGAAGGTAGGAGGAGATGGGGAAGATGGAGGGGATGGGGGAGGGTGGGGGGATATACCCCTAGCGCATTTAAGTAGGTGGGCTTATGGGGGAAGATAAACTGTCTTTTCTCTCTTTTAATGTAAAAGGTCTTAATTCACCATATAAATGTTTATGTTTATGTTTATTTAAAACTTTATATGCCGCCCATCACAGAGTATCAGAGCGGTTTACAATCATAAAAGTCATAAAATGCTGCAGAAAAAGAAAGAGAAAGCCAATTTAAAAGTTGCAAAGGAGGAGAAAAGACAGAGATCAGAAAAGAGGAAAACAGAACAGCCGAGAAACACACAAAAAAAAGAAGTTTAATTATGTTGTTCTTTGAGGAAGAAGAGAAGCAGGGGGAGAGGAGGGGAGAGGGAGATTGAATGCCATACAGAAAAGGTGTGCTTTTAATTGGGTTTTGAAGGATTTGAAAGAGGGATCTAATCTGAGGGTAGGGGGGGAGCGAGTTCCAGAGGCGAGGCCCGAGGAAATAAAAAGCGGAGGATCGTGTGGATTCTAGATGAGCCTGGGACGGGGAAGGGAGGAACATGCGGTTGGATTGTATAGAGAGGAGAGAACGGTGAGGAGTGTGAAGATGTATCTAATCTGCAAGGTATAGTGGAACACCAGTGTGGATAGTTCTGTGCACAAAGATAAGAATTTTAAATTGTATCCAAGATGGCAGTTTAGTGAGTGCACGCTCCTGACTGCTGCTTCTGATGGGACGGAAGAGAAAGGTGAAGCGGAGTATGTTGCCCCAGGCTTCTCCAGTGACCTCGACTCCAGTGAGTGGTCCTTTGGATTCATTTGTATTGCAACGTCAGGAGCCTTTGCAGCCTCAACCGGGAGTTAGAAGATCGGCTGGCAGACTGCAGGGGCTGGGTAGCTCGGCATCTCCCTCGAGCAGCGATCTTACGCCCCCGGATTTGCAACAGCCCTCTAAGCAACTACGCCCCGATTTGTCTCGGCGGGTTGTGGAGGCCACGTTATCCCCAGTGTTGGGAGTTTCTGAGGCTTCATTGGGGCCACACCTGCCTAGCGAGTCGGAGGGAGTGGACACTTCGATGGATCAGCGGGCTCTTGCTGGTGAGGCTGAGAACTTGTCTGCGGTGGTCAATGTAGACGCCGGGATCCCTCAACAGCTCCCTGAGGTTGGTGAAGCTTTACCGGGTGAACAAGCCAGGTCTATCGTTTCCTTCTCTTTGCCAAGACCTGAACAGTTTACTCTTGAGTCTATATGGACAGCTATTAACCAGTTGGGACAAACTTTTCTTACACAAACAAATGGAATTCAATTGGAGATGACATCAAATTTGGCTAGAATTGACCAATTTGAGCAGCAGGTCTCCGGGATTAAAATCAAGCTTGAAGAGACTGTTGAAAAGACTAAACAGATGGAAACTTTGTCGGAACTTTTTATTAAGGATTCTAACCAGGCGAAAGCCCAGCTGGAACAGTTAGAAAATTTCTCTAGATTGGCAAATTTGCGCTTGGTAAATTTTCCTTTGTTACCTAATATTTCGGCGAAAGAAATGTTTAAAATGTATCTTCTTGAAGTATTGGGGTTCCTCCGGATTCATGCCCTCCTATTGTTAGGATTTATTATCTTCCTACAGCTCGGAAGGCTTCGGCCTCTGTTGCAGTAGGTGGACAGGAGCAATTTGATGTTTTAAGTGTTTCTGCTTTATTGGAAACTTCTGATTCTGTGTTAGTTAGGACAGCGACCTGTTTAGTTACTTTCGCTTTAATATCAGACCGTGAATGGCTGCTCAGGCTTTTTTTTCGTAAAAGGAATGTATTGTTTAAGGGTTGTTCAGTTCGAGTTTTTCCGGATCTAGCTCGGGAAACCCGTCGGCGTAGGAGTGAGTTTTTGATCCTGCGACCGCGGGTTCTCCAGCTGAGGGGATTATTCTTCTTAAAATTTCCTTGTAAATGCCTGGTGAAACTTCATGGTAATTCCTATGTTTTTTTGTTTCCTTCGCAATGGCTTTCCTTTTTGAATTCACGGGGATCAGTTGGGGGTGAATGAGCAAGTATTCTTGCTGTTGTAGTTAAATTGGCTGCTTTGTTGCTCTCGTTTCCTTTCTCTTGTGCATTTTTTATTTTCCTGTTCATCTTGGATCTAAACCATTGTGGGCTAGTGGTGGGGTTCTGCTTGTGATTGTTATTACCTTTGATTATTCTGTATTTGTTTTGTTTCTTTGGAAGCATCCCCCTTTTCCATTGCAAGTTTGTTTATGCTTGTAATTTTTGTTAAAATTAATAAAATATAAATTTAAAAAAAAAAAGAATTTTAAATTGTATGCGATATGAGACAGATGCTTATGAAAGAGTTAAAACAGGGTAAGATTGATGTGGGTATGGTCCAGGAAATACATCTCTGGAGGGATGTGGAGAGGCTGCTGCAGACTAAGGCATACCCGGAGCAGATATATGAGTCTGCTAGAGGGGCGGGAGTGGGTATTTTGTTATCTAAATGGCTAGAGGTGCAGGGGAAAGCATGGTGAGGGATGGAAAGGGTCGCTATTTAGTGCTTAAAGCAGTTATTGAGGAGGAGGATTTCATTTGTTCTCATTTCTGTGCTCCCAGTGGGCCCCAGTGGGACTTCTTTAAGCGTGTTTCTGATGTACTAGCCCAGATGGGGAGTGGGACCCTGATAATAGGGGGTGATTTTAATATTTGTCTTGACCCGCGTGCTGATATGATGGGGGAAAGGCAGGGTAGGTCAGGCAATAGGAAAATGGTGTGTACCTTCCTGAGGGAGTGGGAGTTGCTATATCTCTAGCATGAGCTGAATCCTACAGGGAGGCAGTACACCTTTTTCTCAGGTCCGCATGACTCCTATTCCATAATCGACTACTTCTTGGCACCAGCCTCTGTGTTTACAAGCTTGGCTGAAATCACAATTGACTGTATTGGGGGGTCAGATTATGCCCCGGTATGCTCCAGCCTCCTAAGGAATGGGGACAATGGGGGACATAAATTCTGGTGTTTTAATGAGAGGTTTTTGCGTGACCCTAGAGTAGTGCAGGAAGTGAGCTGTTGTATTAAGGACTATTTTCTCTTGAATGCTGGGGGAGAGGTAGTCCCAGGAGGTGTCTGGGATGGCTTTAAGGTCATTGTGCAGGGATGCTTTGTGAAATGGGGGGGCCATCAAGAAACAGGAACATGAGCACAAGACGGAGGAGTTGCGGGATGAGATGAAGCGCCTGGAGTGGTCAGATCAATGCTGCCAGAGTAGCAGGTCCAGGGACAGCTCCATGAATTATGGGGTCTCCTAAAAGCGGTGATTATGGATGAGGTGGACTGGCAGCTTCAGTGGGGCAGACAGGTATTTTACGAGCATGGGAATAAAGCTGGGAGGTTGCTAGTGGCACAGCTGTAGCAGCTGCAGGAATGGGGTCAAGTGGATTTCCCCTTGAGAAAAGGAGGGGAGGAACTATGAACACCGGGGAGGCTGCAGAATCGCTTTTGGGAGTTATATGCAGATCTTTACAAAGTTGAAGGGGGTGGATGGACAGGACATAGCTAGCTATCTGAGTTCAGTCCCTTTGCCCATGCTTGAGCCAGCATTGTGGGAGGCCCTCAATGGCGATATCAAGGAAGAGGAGGTGTGCTGCAGGATCAAAGAACTGAAATTGGGCAGGTCACCAGGGTTAGATGGCTTCACGAATCTGTTTTATAAGACATTTGGGGATCCATTGGCAGGTCTTTGGTGCACCCTTTCAATGGGGTTAAGAGGGGTGAGAGGTTGGCAGAGACTATGAGATAGGCTGTCATATCAGGAAGGGACAAGTTGGCTTTGTTATTGTAGATTGATGTGGAGAAAGCATTCGATTGCATGAGCTGGTTCTTTTTGTTCCGGACCTTGCAGCATTTGGTGTTTGGGGAGGCATTATTGGGTTGGGTACAAGCACTTCAAGCTCAGTCTAAGGTGTGTGTGAAAGTTAATGGCTCTAATTTGGAATTTTTAGAGCTAGGGCAGGGGACCTGAAAGGGATGCTCTCTGTCGCCACTGATTTTTACCCTATCTATTGAGCAGCTGTCAGCTCAAGCCCTCATGAGTGCTGACATTAAGGGGATTTCTATAGGGAAGCTAGACTATCGGATCTCCCTTTTCACTGATGATCTTCTTATTACACTGAGGGGGCCCAGATATCACTCCCCCTATTAGTGTGGGAGTTGCAAGAGTACAGGAGGCTCTCTGGGTTTAAAGTAACATGCATAAATCAGAGATTTTGCCACTGACAATCCTGCAGAATCTTGAGGGATGACTTCATCGACAATTTAGTGGAGTCTAACATATTTTGAGATGCAGTTTATGCCAGACTATGATGGGCTTTATCAGGCAAATTATAAAGGGGCGTGGGAGGGGCTGGCTCGAGATCTCAATAGCTGGCAGAGGCTCCACTTGTGTTGGATGGGAAGAGTAGAGATAGTGAAGATGGTTGTCCTGCAGTGGCTACTTTATTTGTTTCAGACCCTGCCGGTGCCCATTCCGGTAGCAGTCTTCAGTAAGGCAAGCCATAAGATTTTTTGCTACATTTGGAAGGGTAGACCACCTAGGGTGGCACATAGAGTCTTCTCCCTGATTTTAAGAGATACATTTTTGGGGGCTCAGCTCTGGGAGCTTTGGGCCTTGACAAGCTGCCCATCGTTGCCCTGGGTAGTGCTGGAGCAGGCATTGGTTGGAGGGAGTCCTCTTGGGGCCCGGGGTTGGTTACACTGGGGTGGATCAGTAGCCTATGTCTGCTTCACTTTAGATCTTTGGAAAAAATATAGGGCAAGGCTCTTGGACTTCAACAGACTTCCTACTTAACCCTTATTTTATGGGATTATGCCTTCCCTTCAAGAATGGAAGGGGATGTGTTTAGGGATTCGGGTGAGAAGGATTTGGCATGGATAGGTCAGCTATATACTGAGGGGACCCTCAGCAGCTTCGAGGAACTTCAGAGCCATTATGATTTTTCCTGGAAGGATTGGTTTTGGTTTTGGTATTTTCAATTGCGCCATTACCTCCAGGGAAAGCAGGTTGAAGAGGACATGACTAAAGGGAAAACTTTCTTTGAGGCCTTATGTGAAGGGTGCTGGGGGGCTAAGGGGATTATTTTCAAGCTTTATAGGGCCCTGGGCCTTTGTTGATAGCCCCTCCCCTCGCCATATTCAACAATAGGAGCGAGACCTGGGAGAAGTGTTGGATGATCAGGAATGGTGGAGAATTTTCCAAATTATCAGAAAATCCTCAATGGCGGTGAATGTGGTTGAAAATTGAATGAAAGTGATGTTTCAATGTTACTTAACACCATATCATCTTAGTAAAATGGGGCGAGTGCTTGCTGTTGGAGAGGTTGTGGTCAGGTGGAGACCTATTTTATATGTGGTGGCAATGCCAAGATGTACAGAACTACTGGGAGAAATGCATTGATTGTATGGACGAGCTGGTAAGCCTCCCGCTTGAGCATGACCCAAAAATGTTTCTCCTGCATGCCTATTCCTCCAATGTACCACAGCATTACTGGAATTTTCTTAAGTTTGCTATTTTAGTAGTGAGAGAGGATTTGGTGATGCACTGAGGGTGGGAGTACTGAGGGATTTCGGGTGTTTACTTGCCTTCAAGACTTTTTTAGCATGCAAAGACTATCTCATATCCACCTAAGGTGGTGAAATAGAGCTGAAGAGTACTGGACTTGATATTGGACTTGTTTGAGAATAGGGGTGGGGATGGGGGGCTCTGATGAGAAAGAGTGGTTGGGAGGGAATAAGGGGAGTTGTTTGTTAGGGGGGAGTTGTGCTAGTCATTGGCTGAGCGGTGAGTGTGTCCTTAGCCTGGTAGGTGAGGCCTGTTGTGTGTTGTTTATATCTTTAAACTGTTCATAAATATAAAGTTACAAAAAAAATTAAATAAAAGGCCCGTTGACAACAAAAAAAGTTGTTTAGTTGCCACGTTAGGCTTTGTTTGTCCCCTATTTTTTTGTTCAAGGTAGGACTTTTTTCCTGCTTCTCCACAGAGAAAATGTAGTTACTCACCTATAGCAGGTATTCTCCATGGACTGCAGGAAACATCCCCACAGCCCTTCGCCTCCTCTAGGAGTTGTAGTCTCCTCAGCTGTTGTATTAGATTGAGCTCAAAATGGTGCCACGGTGGCAGGTGGGAAGGAACACGCATCTACCGTGGAACTTCCAAAAGCTTCTAGAATGAGCTGGGAATACTCCCACACAGGGCTTCATCAGACAATATCACCCATAGAGGAGGACATTTTCTGCTATTCATGGAGAACTCCTGCTACATGTCACTGATCACATTTTCTCTTAACATAGGACCCCCTCCCTCTTCTGAACCACCCTGAGCTGGACATCCATGTACCTGCTTCTGCAGGCTTGCAATTCAGGATGTCCACCTTTGTGAAATTGTCTACACCCATGTATGTATTCGGCCTTGCTATCTCCATGGACCGGTTTCCAGAACAAGTTACTGAGATGTTCATTTTTTGGGGTGGAGACAAAGTGATTTCAGTAGGCATTTACACGTGCCTCTCTTCACTTCTGCCATTCCCCTGGATTTTTGGATGTTCTGCTCCAGGCGTCCCAAATTCATCCTAGATGTGCCTTCTAAAATGCTACTTTTGACATGGGTTAGTAAATGAGTGTCTAAGTTGGTACCTGGAGTCAATGGAGGTTGAATTGACATGGCCAAGGATCATTAGAATTTGAACTCTGACTTCCATTATTCTCAGCTACTTTCTCTAACCAACCCTCCTCTCCTAATTAACTTTTCATATCTTTAAATAGATGGTGTCCATACTGCACTAGTGGAATAGTGATTAGATTTAATAATTCAGCCACATGATGTTTAGATTTTATTACAGGACTATGATTTGAATGTGCAATGTTCAATCATCAAGCACATAAAACCTATACTTGAGCAATTGAGCCTAGAACCTGCCTTCCCAAATACAGTTACTGTACCTGCATGTCATAGTTGACTTTGATAGAATTGTGGTCAAGAGGAGGGGGATTTACGTGGATCTGCAGCTTTACTTTCTGGTCTTTTATCCAAAAGAAGTATTTTCTTTTACATAAGAAATCCACTTGGAGTGGAGGAGTATCCTAGGTGATTAAAGCAGTAGACTGTGAACCAGGGAAGTCAAGATTCAAATGCCACTGATGTTCCTTTGTGACCTTGGGCAAGTCCTTAAACTCTCCATTGTCTCAGTTGGGCTCTTCAGGGATAGGGAAATTCCTATTATACCCGAATATAACTCACCTTAAACTATTACTGAAAAGGCATAAACAAAATTCAAAAGAAAACAATATTTAGCAATACTGCTCTTGGTCCTCGAACAGCCTATAGCATCAATAGGAGGAGCCCATTTTACTTTGTACAAGAGAATACTGTGCATTCATACAGCACTATATATCATATCATGAATTGTAACTCATAATAGCCACATGGTAAACATTGTGAGCAACAGAATGGGTTGCTGTGCTGCTTAGAACTCCAGATGTGGGGGAATAAACTGGAGTAGGAGTGAAATGAATAGGAGCAATGACCCCTGCCAGAAAGAGCTTATAATACAGTAAGATATAAGAGAGGTCTGATGGGATCAGACAAGACATGGGAGAGTAACCAATTATACTCGTTATTCTATTTATATCTTGGCCTATCCAGAATTTCAAGCAAGTAACAAAAAAATCAATCATAAAATAATATATATTCATAAATATCACATACAAATCATAAAAAAAAACTTTTAAAGATAACAGAAAACATATAAGATTTTAGCATCTTCTGAAACTTAAAAAAGTCTCCATCTAATTCTCCAGGGTCCACAAATTCCATAGATATGGACCAGCAACAGACAACGTTCATGATCTAGTTACTATCTTACATACCTGAGTAATTGATGGGATCACAATCAACTCTTATTAGTTTGAATGAAGAGAGCACAAAGACTCAAATCATTCTACCCTAATACTTAATTTCATTTTAAATTCTTCATACAAAATTTCATGAAACACACATGGACTTTAAATTGGGAACAGCAACTAATTGGTAACCAATGAAGCTCCTGTAATTTCAAAGAAATATAGTGAACTTTCCCTCAACTCATATATTACATCAGCAGTTGCATTCTGAGTGATTTGTAAAGATCTTACAAATATTTTGGGAGATCCAAATATACAATATTGCAAAAATCTAATATGAGGTAATATTATTGTGTGAACAACTATGCAGAACTAAGGTACCATTTAAGGCCTTGAACAATTTCTTACTTGGCAAAAGGGTGCTCTCTCTAGCCTAACTATTTGAAAATGCATTGAGAAGGAAGCATAATGACTAGTTAGCACATTTGTTTTACCACTCGAACATTATTGTCATCATGAATAATAGTGGCAAAAGTTGATCTCCCAGCAATATTTGTGAACATGAATTCCTCACTCTTTCTGTACTTGATAACTAGGCTATTCAGTTGAAGCTAATTCGAAATGCATGGGAAACAATTCAAAGACATGAAAGGCTCAATATTCATTGCCATTGGCTAGTGCGATTACAACGGCTAGCCACTTGCGCTGAACATTAAACCTGGATATTCAATGCCAGAGTCATAACCGGCTCTGGCATTAAATATCTGTGGTCGCCGCACAGCCTTTGATGCCGCAGAAGCTAACCGAGCAGCGGCGAGATTGTGCTGCTGGCTGATTAGCTCCAATGGGTAAAGACAGGCCAGGATTTGCTGCGCCTATCTTTACCCGCGAGTCACAAACCAGACAGCGGCTCAATATCACCACTCCCAGTTGCGATTGGCTCAATCTCTGCTCAACCTCAGAATACCCCCAACATGCCCTGATTCTAAGTAGTTAGCATTGAGGCGATTAGTGACATTAGTCTGGGATGTTCAGCGCACTAATCGTGTTAGTGCCACTGAATATCCTGCTTAGGGGCATTTGCAAGGTTTACAGCTCTGTAAACTGTGTAAATGCCTCGGAATATTGAGCCTGAAGGAAATAGTTATTGAGTTTAAAAGGAACAAATAACAAAATGTTATCTACATAGACTCTAAAGCAAATATTTTAATTGTGTAACAACTTACATAAAGGAGTGAGATACATGTTAAATAAAGCATATTAGTGTATTATTCATAGCAAAAAAAAAGTGTCAGTACTTTTATGCAGTGCGCTTTCAGTAATACATGAGGATGATACACTAATTTTAGCAGGCAATGGAAAAGGTGCCGGTGGGGGGCATGGCCTAGAATTCATTCAAGATGGCAGCTTAAACCTTTAGCTCTGCAGATCCCCTTTTTATTAAGCAATATCCACACCTTTATTGCAGCATCAATCATCAAGTGTTAGAGTGTGTGACCAGTTATGGTGTAGGAGAGCATAAATTTGAAGGCTGATCTGGCATATGCAGTGACCTCTGGTCTTAAAAGACACAAGGGTGATTAACCAATGCATTCTGTTGCTTCAATCCCTGTATATACTGGTAGATTCTCATCCATTCCTTCTGTTCATCGGAATGTATGTCCTAGTTTAATAATGGATATAGGGGTATGTTTACTAAACCGCGCTCATGTGCGCGGCGCACATTAGCGTGTGCTAAGGTTCCTTAGCGCACGCTAATGATGTGTATTTGTGCCCCGCACACGTGCGCGCCGCACTAAAGTGCCCGCTCATGTGCGCGGCGCGCTGATGTGTGATAGAGGCGTGGAAAGGCTCCCGGAGGGCGGAGGAAGGCTCCCCAGGGGCGGAGAGAAGGGGTCAATGGGTGGAGAGTGGGAGGGGAGAGGCTCCCCTCACACGAGCGGGGCTGAAATTCAAGCCAAAAAATACCGCGAGTGAAAACCTTGCGGTAGAGCCAATTTAAAGGGAAGAGAAACCATTTATGTCAGCAATGTACAGCAAAACCGGGGAAACCCACAAAACAGTGATAAGTGTGATACATGTGCACGGTACAAAAGTGCAAATAAACATTGAAAATGACACCAACAAAATCTAAAAAAATTATAATCAAGCTGGGCAATAGTACGGTAGTAGTAATGGGAAACATCAAAAAACACTCCCAAGAAAGCCGCAAAAAATAAATATGAATTTTAGAAGGGTCTACGCTCCGTCCCCATACAAGGTGGATGATCCCACAGTGAAATAGCACTGATCAGGGTTTCCCTCTCCATTGGACAGGTTACCTATGGCATGCACATTTCCACAACAGCAGGGCGGGCAGGTCGGAATGGGCAATTGGACAGATGTTGGGAAAGGGGATACAGAGGGCTGCAGGCGGCACATGCTGTGGTGCAGCTGGGGCACAGTGCGGACTAGGCAGATGCCTAGATGGCACCTAGGAATGCTGAAACTGAACAGCAGCCAGACAGCAACTGATGAGGGCCCAACATGGGCATGAGAGTGTTTATCACAGTGTCACAGGGGATAGTACCCAGCACGTACCCCCAAGGGCACAGAACATTGGCAGGCGGTGATTGGGGGACGTGCGGACAAATTTGCAGGCACCCCTACCCCAGAACCCTCACCATAGGCAGCCGCCTACCCACACACAGGATGGCCTGAGACTGCGTACCACCAGCACCACCAGCAGAAGGGCATGTCAGCAGGGTGGCACAGGGGTACTGGAGGTGGAGGGGGGCAGTGGCAGCTGCCCAGAGCAGACCATGGCCTAGCCCTGTGTAGGTGGGTGCAATGCACTGCAACAGACAGGCCCTGCCGGACAAACAGTCATGGTATCATCAGGGAATGCACTGTCTCTGTGGCATCACGTTGGTGCAGTGCACACAACTAGCGTGTTTGGAGACAGAAGGTCACAGGTTCAAGCCCCAGCTGGGGCTCCTGCCAATTCAGTCCCCATATTTTACCCACAACTAACTAGTGATAGTAAAGACGAACCTTTATTGCAGAGAACATAAGCATGGCTCAAACATCTCTATTTTAACCTACAGAGCACAGACACCAGAAACATGCACATTACCTAGAGCAGATTCCCCCAAATGCAGTCCTGGAGGGCCACAAAACCTTCATGGTTTATGCTGTCTCCAATCTAAGGATGGAGCGGTACTGGTGGTGGAGGTGGCAGCAGCTGGTGGCCACAGCAGACCATGGCCTAGCCCTGTCCAGGTGGGTGCCGTGCACTGCAACAAACAGGCCCTGTCAGATGTACAGTCATGGACTCCCCAGGGAACACAGCATATATGTGGCAACAAGGTGGTGCAGTGCACACAGACAGTGTGTGCAAGAACAGAAGGTCACAGGTTCAAAGCCCAGCTAGGGTTACTGCCAATCCAGTCCACATATTTTTCCCACAACTAAACCGTGATAGTGAGGACAAACCTTTATTGCAGAGAACATATGCATGGTTAATACGCCGATATTTTACCCTACAGAGCACAGACACCATAAACATGCGCATTACCTAGAGCAGAGAATCCCAAATGCAGTCCTGGAGGGCCAAACACCATTCAGGTTCCATGCTGCCTCTAATAAAGATGCCTGTGCTGCATATCTATGCACCACCCCCATGTTATGCAGATGTATCTCATGCATATTCATGAGGGACAGCATGAAAACCCGAACAGTGTTTGGCACACCAGGACTGGAGTTGGGAACCTCTGCCGTAAAGCAGCAGCCAACAGGGGCAGACACACCCACACCCACACCCACAGGCCCCATTAGCCAATGCCTCCTGGAGAGGCAGGACATTGGGCCCTGCGTGCATCTCCCAATACTAGCACTTGCATACCTTAGCAATGCCACCCTACACCTGGGTATACGGTACACAGCTATCAAACGTTTCCTATGATTACTGGCAGATAGCAATTCCTACGTTAAGCACAGTTTGCTCATTGAGCTCCATCATAACAATCTTTCTGATGTCTGTGGTGTGTGCTGCAGGTCTGGTCTCTGACAGTGTTTACCACCCTGGGGAGTGACCCCCAACAGTATTGCGTACCATATCCATGCCTGTACTGTGCCCAGGACTGGTGTGGTGGCCAGGGCTGCTAAACTCCTCTATAGTAGCACAATGCTGGCATAGGTGTGGGGGTGTCTGTCTGTCTATCCAGTGTGTGGTGGCTGCAAACACCCTCCACAGCCCACACTGCCAGCACTGTTGCCAGTATTGGCCTGCCAATGTGCATAATGAGGAGCAAGGTACCATGGGTATAGCCCGGACAGGGTGGCCTGGCCAGGATGCATCTGCACAGGGCATAGGACACTGACTGGGACATTTTAGTGCCTGGCCACCACCTACACAGACAGGGTGGCCTCAGCATGTCCTGCTTGGAGATCACTCTCACCCTGACTGTGCAGTGACCACAGCATGGCTTGGCACCCCCATAGTGCTGTATAGTATTTTTTTCATGTGATATTTATGGTTTTCCTTTTGGAGCCCAGTCACTGATGTATCTGCTTGTTGTGTATGCTGATGTTCCAGTTCTGGGTGCATGCATTTACACCAAGAACATGCACTATGGACTAGCTAGCAGACTGTTTGCAGCTGGTATGTGTCTTGATAGAGTGCCTTGCAGGGTGCAGTGGCTGAAGGCTTGCTGCAGGAGAATATCAGATAATGGTGGGGTGCAGCATAGCATATCAAGGTCTAATGTCTGTCTACTATTGTGTTATGGATGTGTACAGAGCTGCATTGACTGCCCTGTAGAGTGTCTGTTCCCCAGCAGGACTGGGGTTGATGGTCCCCTCTACTGCCACCATTGCAGGGAGGTAGATTGTGCATCTGTTGATGGGAGACCATGTTTGCCACCCTCAGCCCCTGGAGGAGGGGGGGGGGGGGTGGTGGTGGTACATGATCCTCCTGGGGGTCCATGGGGGCTACACCTGACTGAGACAGACAGATATATCCAAGGTGTTTCTGCAGAAACTACCTATCTCACATATTAGCACTGCTGTGGACCTGCAGCATGCCCTATTTCTGTCATGGAAGGTGCTGTGGACCTGGTGCTGGGCGCCCCACCGCACACTCAGGGTGAGCACAGTACCCGCACAATGTGACGGTGTGTAGCTACTCTGTGCCAGTAACACACACGGTCAGTACCCCCTACCAGGCCGAGGTGCTGTGGGGGTGCATACCCCATCTTGTGTTCATCTGTGGACAGCTGATTTGCATGTGCAGTGCATCATGGGTACGGGTGGCCTAACCCTATCCTGGTGACCACAGCAGACTGTCTGTGTGGTGACGTGCAGTCCCACTACAGCCAGCCAGGGGGGTGTTAGCAGCTATAGAGCTGTAGCCCACTGGTTACTTCACTGCCTGTGGCTCCAGAGATCATGGGTTCAAACCCACAGTGGGGTTATTTGATAGGGCTGCCCAAAGCATTATCTCTTTTTAATGTACATTATTGCTGCCAGCAAAAACACTCTGCATACTGTACCCATAAGGTGCCTCAGAGGGCACTTTATAGGGCGCCCTATAGGGCACCTTATGGTTACCGTCCATATAAGGTGCACTATACGTTATCCTGTGGAGTGACTTATAGGGTGCCCTATAGGGGACATTTTAGGGTGCCATGGCGGACAGTGCACTTTATAATGTGCCCTATGGAGTGCCTTATAGGGTGCCTTATGCGGCACATTCAGTTACGGCACGTGAGGGCGTGTTTGCTGGCAGCAATTAATAAAATACAAATTAAATGCTGCAGGAAACAATACATACATTGCAAAGCTGATGCCTCAGCCAGCCTTATGTATTAGGCACACTGGGGAGCAAACTCATGACCCCTGTATCAGCAGTCAGTGCCTTAACCATTGTGCTACACTGCTGTTCCTCCTTATATGTCAGCGCACCTACTTCAGATTTCCATGCGTTTAAATGCACAGTGCTGCCATCAAACACAGTGCTATGACCTTGCTGTGCCTCATAGGGCACCCTATATGGTGCCCTATAGGCCACCCTTTCAGCAACACTGTTGGGTGCCGTGATGGACAGTGCACTTTAAAATGTGCCCTCTGGGGTACCCTATGAGGCGCCTTATGCAGCACCTTATGTTACAATACTTTGAGGGTGTGTTTGCTGGCAGCACTAATTAAAATAAAAATAAACTGCCCCCTACAGCAATATTACCTATAACAGGTAATGCCTCAACAAGCCTTCTTCATTAGGCACAGTGGGGGATTGAACCCATGACTCCTGCATCATTGGTCAGTGTCATAACCATTGTGCTACACTGCTGCTCTTCCTCGCATGTCAGCGCACCTAATTATGATTTTCATTCCTTAAACTGCACAGTGCTGCCATCAAAAACAGTGCTGTGACCTTGTGGTACCTCATACGGCACCCTATAAAGCGCCCTATAAGCAACATTCTAGGGTGCCTTGGCGGACAGTGCACTTTAAAATGTGCCTTTTTGGGGCGCCTTATGTTAACACGCTTTGAGAGTGCGTTTGCTAGTAGAGATAATTAAAATACAAATAAAATGCCTCCTAAAGCAATCTTCCCCATAATAGGTAATGCCTCAGCCAGCCTTCTTCATTCGGCACAGTGGGAATTGAACCCATGATCCCTGCACCATCAGTCAGTGTCTTAACCATTGTACTGTGGCACTGTTCCTGTGCTTGCACATCAGCGCGCCATTTATGCTTCCCGTGCAAGTTTCTCATGCGCTAATGTGCGCGGCACACATGAGCGCAGCACACATTAGCGCATGATTAATCCCGGTTTTGCTTTTTTCTGACTGAAATGCCCACTCCTTATATGGCATCCGCACACTAGCGCGGCGCGCACCCTAATGGGGTTTTAGTAAACATATCCCATAGACTTTGACTGTATACTTTTATACTGCAATACTTTTCATGCATTCAGATCTGTTGATGCTGTAAAATAGGCCTCCTCTGATCCTATCCCCACCCATCTCCCTAACTCTATCTCCTCCTCCATCATCCCTTCCATCTCACATATTCTCAACCTTACACTCTCCACTGCAACTTTCCCTGTAGCCTTGAACATTCTGTGATTACACCCCTCCTCAAGAAACCTTTACTTGACCCTACTTGTCCTAATTATCCCCCATCTGTACATAGTTGTAGCTACTGTCCATAGTTATTGTCTAGTTGCTCTCGCATTGTTATTCCTGTTAAGTTTATGTAAATCGCCTTGGATAGTAGAAAGGTAATATATAAACAAATTTTAAAAAAATAATATCTCTCCTTCCCTTCATTTCCAAACTTCTTGAACATGCAATTCTCCACTGCTGCCTTGAATTTCTCTCCTCTCAAGCCCTCCTAGATCCTCTTGTCTGGTTTTCATCCCTTTCATTCTATTGAAACAGCTTTTGCCAAAGTCTCCAGTGACTTGTTCCTGGCTAAATCCAAGGGTCTTTACTTAGTTCTCATTCTTCTTGACCTTTCTGCTGCTTTTGATACTATTGACCACCTCCTTTTCCTTGACACTTTGTCCTCTTGGTTTTAGGGGTGCTGTGCTGTCCTGGTTCTCTTCTTATCTCTCCTGTCACTCTTTCAGTGTTTGTTCTGGTGGATCCTCCTCTACTGCCATCCCTCTCTGAGTTGGTGTACTCCAAGGGTCTGTTCTGGACCCGCTCTTTTTCGCTCTCTATACCCAGTCTCTTGGTGCCCTCATCTCTTCCCATGACTTACAGCAGGGGTGTCAAACTCAAATACACAGTGGGCCAAAATATAAAACTTGAACAAAGTCGCGGGCCAGCATTGAACAAATGAACCTTTTAATATGGACCCAAACAAGATTTGCTTTAACATTGAATATGAAGCAACACTTATTACTATACAATTTATAACTTAATAGTTCAGATATGCAAAAACCAATTTCAAATAAAAAAAAACATCAATGACATTCATTTATTAAATAAGATTTAAATAATAATAAATAATATTTTTTAAAATAAAATAACAATAATAAAATTAATCAACCATTCAAGCCCATGTCTTGGAGTAGCAAGAAAAAGTGCATAAAGAAAACGTTAATTATTGCTCAGTTTGCTGCACACTGATCTAATCTGATGTGCCCAAGCCAGATACCTGGCATCTCTTCTTGGATGATAGTTCATCAATGTCTGGGCTCAGGCTTTGAGCTGAGGAAATCCTCAGTATCGAGCGAAGGTGTTCATCAGTCAGACGTCTCCTGTGAGATGTTTTGGTCATCTTCATCGAGGAGAAAAGTTGCTCACATAGATAAGTGCTGCCGAACATGGAGAGCATCTGAGCAGCTTGGGTGCGGAGCTGAGGCATTGTGTCAGGGATGAACTGTGGAAACTGGGCGGCGCCCACAGCATCATACTTTGACTTCAGCGTGTCATTACACTGGAGTTCAATTAGCTCCATTTGGAGGTTGGTTGGTGCGTTTTCCACATTAACTGCAAAGGGATTACTGAGCAGTTCAAACCTACATTTCTGGACATCAAAGTCGGCAAATCGCCGGCTAAACTCAGTGCCGAATACACTGAGTTTTTCAGCAAACTGTGCGCATGGGAACAAGTTGGTAAAGAACTGCGTTTTCATGGTTTGGCAGCAGGGCAAATGGCCAAGGTTTCCTTGCAGCATCTGATTCTCCCACAGGCACAGTTTAGTTTTAAAAGCCCTCACTGCAGCGTACATGTCTGTGATGATGCGCCCCCGCCCCTGAAGCTGCAGGTTCAGCGCATCGAGATGGCTCGAGATGTCACACAGAAAGGCCAGCTCACACAGAAACTTTTTCTCCCAAAGCTCTGCTGTGTCCTTCCCTTTGCTTTCCAGAAACTGACATATTTCCTCATGCAGCTCAAAACATCTATTCAGTACTTTTCCTCGGCTTAACCATCTCACCTCTGTGTGATACGGCACATCTGCGTATTCCGAACCACACTCCTCCAGAAAAGACTTAAACTGGCGGTGATTCAGACCTTTGGCTCTTATAAAGTTAACTACTTGTGTTACTGTGGTCATAACATGTTCCATCTTTAGGGCTTTGCCACACAATGATTCCTGATGTATGATGCAGTGATAAACAGTTAGTTCACCTGCACAGTTCTCTTCCTGCATCTTCTCCCGGACCCTGCCCACCAGTCCACTTGTTTTACCGCACATCGCTGGCGCACCATCTGTCGTTAATCCCACGAGTTTATCCCACGGCAGCTTTATTTCAGTTACGCATTTGGAAACCTCCTCAAAAATTTCCTTTCCTGTGGTTGTGCCATGCATTGATTTGAATCCCAATAGCTCCTCCGTAACACACATATTTGAGTCCACTCCACGGATGAAGACTGACAGCTGAGCAGTATCAGATGCGTCGCTGCTCTCATCCACAGCAAGGGAGAATGCAACGAAATCTTTTCCCTTTTCCAAAAGCTGGTCATACAGATTGGTGGCAAGATCACATGTGCGATCAGCTACTGCGTTTCTGCTCAGGCTCACGTTTGAAAAGGCTTGCTTTTTCTCTGGGCACACGATGTCACAAACTTTCAACATGCACTTTTTCACAAACTCTCCCTCATTAAAGGGCCGGGCTGATTTTGCGATCTCTGCTGCCACAATATAACTAGCCTTTACAGCAGCCTCACTTTGTGATGTGGCTTTTTTGAACATATTCTGTTGTGAAACCAAACTTCTTTTCATCTCCTCCACTTTCTGGCTCCTTTGAGTCATGTCCAGGTCCTTGTACTTGTCATGGTGTTTTGTTTCATAGTGTCGTCGAATGTTATACTCCTTAGTTATAGCCACGTTGACTCCACAAATCAGACAAACAGGTCTTTCTTTTACATATGTAAACAAATATTCTGTCTCCCACCTGTCCAGAAAGTTCCTGTTGTCTGCCTTTCTTTTTGCCATTTTTGGGAAGGGGTTCCACAGTGACAGTTGTAGCTTGAGATCGCTATGACTTCTGTCACACAGGAGAGGGCGTTTCTGGGACCTGTCCTGATTGACGCGCCAAAACAACAGCAAGGCATTATGGGATTTGTAGTATTAGCGATGAATGAATGCGCTGTATAATACCGGCGGGCTAGCTCTAGTAGTCATTTGGTATAGCCTCGCGGGCCAAATATAATTACACTACGGGCCAAATTTGGCCCGCGGGCCAGAGTTTGACACCTATGACTTACAGTATCATTTTTATGCTGATGATTCTCAAATCTATCTATCTACACCTGACATTTCTCTTACACTCCAAGTCCATATCTCTGCCTGCTTATTTGACATCGCTGCCTGGATGTCTTACCACCGTCTAAAATTGAACATGACCAAGACTGAACTTCTTATTTTTTCCCCCTAAATCCTCATTCCCCCTTCATTCTTTTTCTCTCTCTGTTGATAAAACTCTTCTGATTTTTGTTTCCTCTGCCCGCAACCTTGGGGTCATCTTTGACTCCTCTCCTTATCTACACATATCCAACAGATAGCTAAAACCTGTTGTTTCTTTCTCTATAACATTAACAAAATTCTCCCCTTCCTCTCTGAGCACACTACTAAAACTCTTATCCTCTCTGGTGACCTCCCATATCACCTATTGCAACCTCCTCCTTGCTGATCTCTATCTGAGTCATCTCTCTCCTCTTCAATCTGTTCAGAACTTTACTGTGTGGCTAATCTTCCATCAACCCTGATACACTCATATAACCCCTCTTCTCAAATCACCTCATTGACTCTCCTTCCATTTCCATATCCAATTCATACTTCTCCTTCTGATCTATAAAAATGTATTCACTCTACTGCCCCTCACTAACTTTCCTTTCTCTTCGCTCCCTACACTCCTACTCAAGAACTCCACTCTTCCTCTGACTTTCTGCTCTCTATGCCCTTTTCTTCCACTGCCAACACCAGACTTCAATCTTTTTACCTTGTTGCTCCGTAGGCCTGGAACAAACTTCCTGAATCTGTGTGTCAGGTCTCATCTCTCCACTTTTTCAAATCCATGCATCCCCGATATGGTCCTCAGGCAGGCCTTAAATCTGTGACCCGCTGGCTGGTATACCTGCCGTTGTGCTGGGTCAGTGTGCTGTTCCAGAGATGACCATGAGGAAGTTCATGGTTGGAGATCCCAGGCTGGCCTTAGGTCTAGTGCCACAGTGACTGGGGCAGGGTGCTCTCTGCAGGGTGGGGAAGATGATCCACGTCATGAAGGCTCCAGGGTAACAAGCAGCAAGGTTTGCTGGGGCACTGGAGATGGCAAGGCAGCGGTGAGCAGAGGCGGCTCATTTACAAGGTGTGAGAAGGCCAATGCCCTTCCCAAGGGGGGGGGGGGAGACTGCTGCCACATGGTTTGAGGGAACAGTGTGTGGGCCATCCGGCCAGCTGGAGTCCGTGAGTTCTCCTCTGCTGGTTATTCAGTAGATATGATGGGAGGGTATGTGGTCGCGTGGCCTCAGTCGGTCTGCGAGCAGGCTGTTTTCTTGTCAGGTGGGAGCGCGCAGAGACCTTTGCATGATCCATGGCCCTTGCTCATGGACAGCGACCATTATGGGGGCACCTTAGGCATAGGATCTACAGTATTCCTCAAGCGGGTCAAGTGGGTGATGGGTTGTCCCTCTGGAAGTCCCTGTGGGAACAGAGGCCATGAGGTACCCCCATCGTGAAATTTATCCTTCACAGTCCCAGATGTAGGTGATGCCCAGAGGGTACTAGTCATGAATGGTCATGCCTGTGGTAACGCAGGGTCTTAGACTCCTTGTCTGATGTAGGGACATGCACTGCAGGATCCACCGCTGAGATTGCACTGTGACCTTCTGATCGGAGACACATTGACTATTTACACTTTACCACCCTGCTGCCACTGCAACGGTGGTGGATGCCAAGGCTACCATTGAGGGCCGGTGCAGCCCACCTAAGTGTAGGGAGAGGATCCTTTTAGTCTCTTGGTGAGTAGAGGATCCTTTAGTCCTTGGACTAATCTTCGGGCAGGCACCCAAAGTGCTACTTTGGATAGAGTGACCTGTGTCTTCCTGTTACTGACGTCCTGTTACTGACGTGTAACCCCCCGTCCTTTCTGGGTTTTCCACGCAGGCTTTGCGTATCACCCATACGAGGTATGACCTGGGTTACTGTAGCCTTTCGAGGCCATGGTCCACCGTGACCAGATGAAGAGCATTTGAGCCTTTCTTGGAGGCGAGTGGGGGGGGGGTCTGGTGTATGTGTCACCCGAGGGAAGAGCAGGAGAACTACTGGCATGCTGTAGCTTCGGCTGTGGTGATGCAGGATCCTCAAGTGGTTGCTTTGAGCCGGGGAACGTCCTCAGGGCTAGCCTATGCCTCTGTGGCTCTTGCTTCTGCCCTGGATCCCACTGTCGTTTCTCATAGTCAAAGTTGGTGGACAAGCACGCCATGACCTCATGGGGGGCCGCCAAGGAGTCGCAGGAGAAACCTGGATCCCGCCTTCCCCAGTATTAGCTCGCTGCTTGAGCTAGAGCCTTTAGGGACCTTAAAGGAACCACAGGGCAGCTATCGCCTGACTGGCACCCTGCTCTGTTCCTTGGCGCGGGCTGTAAAGGGTAATGGCTCAGACAGCCTTATTCATGAAGCCTACTGGGGGATCAAACTCATGACCCCTGTACCATCATTCAGTGTATTAACCATTGTGCTACACCTCTGCTGCTTTAGAGACCTTAAGGGACCCAGGACAGTTATCGTCTGACTGCCGCACCGCCCTATTCCTTGGCGGGCTGTGTTGATGTCACGGGTTCAGCACATGCCTGCTGCCCCGCTTCGGTAGGCAAATTCTCCATTGATGTCACGGGTTCAGCCCAGGGACTTGGCGGTAAGAGCGGCCTTTTTATGGTTGTTTGTGTGTTCAAGGGCCCCCTTCACGGAGCGTCGTGAAGCTGCATTGATGGGGCAGCATCTGAGGAATTGAACCTTGACCGCTGCTTGGACCGTAACTGCATTAACCAGTATGGGCCCGTGACCATCAACACATACTCATTCTGAATGTAAGTGATGCAGCTCAGTTCATCGTAGAAAAAACTTCAAGTTTGTCTCCATTCCTGTTTTACCTGGCCCAGCCTTGTGCTGCAGCGAAGCAGAATTCTGGTGGCTTGCGGTGCACATGCAGTCTCTCTGCCGGGAACAGGCGAGAGAAGCACCACTAGACTCGCGCCCCTTTTCCCAGGATGTGGTCTGCGAGGCAGCTGCAGTTGGATAGCAGGAAGTGGCTCAAGATCGCAGCTGGTTGAACTGCAGGATGTAGCTCAAGATCACGGCATGCGAGAGGTGTCTCAGGCCGACACGCTGAGGCTGAAGTGATGAACTCAGCTGCTGACAACTCTTCAGAGCGCAGCAGTGAGTACCAGGCGAGTGGTGACTCATTCAGGGCGCAACGTTGATTCTATCTTTGGCGTTGAGGCAGGCAAGAGACGTGGTAAAGGTGGTCGGGGTGGAGCTGGAGGCAGGTCTCATGCCCTTCCGTGACAGCGTTGCTCCCGGTTGTCGTGGCATTGGGAGGGGGCGGAGTAGAGATGACCTCACTTCCTGCCTTATACGGCCTCATTTCCTGCCATCTATGGAGGCATAAGGCATCTCGGTGCCAAGGCCCAATTGGTGATGCAGGAGCCTCCCGGCGCCGAGGCTTGGAGCGACGTCGCATCCGGAAGCGTGGATGATTGCCGGGAGAAGGCTGTGACCTCACTGACGCTTCTATGCTGAATGGGGCCGTTGGCGATGGGAGTGTCCTCTGCGAGTGGCTGCTCCTAGGCAGGATGCTTTCTGCGATTGCTTGCCCCAGCAACTGCTTCTGCTGCTGCTGTGACTTCTGTGCCAGTCGGCGTGGTCCTTGGCAATGCCTCAGCGCCGAACAGGACCGGTGGTGGAAGTGTCCTGTGCGGGCGTCTCCTCCTTCTCTGATGCTGGATTGGCGCTGACCAATGGCGCCATAGGGGGAGGAGCCAGGAGCCATGATGCCATCAGCCAAGATGGCCACCGCCATGGAAGCCTCGTGGCTGGGGGATGCAGAGCAGGCAAAAACAGAGGGTCGAGCCGGAGTTGTGCATAATATGGCACATACCATGCCGCGGCCAGAAGACGACCCTGTTCTCGATGTGGGGATCCATCCTTGTGCCATAGACATCCATATGTCTGTGGCGATGCAGGTCTGCAGGATCCGCAGGTCAGCTGGATCTCTGTCGGAGGGGCGCAGCTTGTAGCATGGCTGGAGCAAGATGGCCGCCCCCATATCCACACATGTGAGGAAGGAACCCAGAGAGCAGAGGAGCCGAGGCCGGGGACGGAGGCCTTATTAGGCGCGTCCTGGGCTGCTGTAAGGGCTTTCACTTCAATGCTCGTGGGATGCCGCGTCTAGGAGGTCGCAGCAACCGTTTGAGTCTATGGCTGGGGGTGGGAGCCCTTAGGCACACCCTGAGCGGAGGCAGAGTAGCGGCAGAGTCCCTCACTGGTACGAGCTCAAGTTCAGCCCTGGAACAGATCAGAAAGAAGAAGCTTGGAAACATAAATGGCAAGTACAAAACTGATTGTACATATACATACGAAGTAAGATGAGAATTTCCTTAATTGCTTTAGATTCGGTGGAGAGTAGAAAAGTGTGTCTTGCTGGCAAGGCGGAAGAACTGAAACTGGCTAACTAGGGGCGGGCAGGGGGTGGGGCCAGTTGGCTCATGCTCAGAAGGGCTAAAAGCCCTTCTGAGCAATGCAGAGTACTTCCATCTCGGCGCCGTTGGATGACGACACCAAGTGTGGCTGACTTATCCTGCTTGGCCTAGGAGAAATTTTGGATGCCAACTTATTTCCCCTTTTGCTTGTTGTTTCACTGCAGACCCAGAAGTGATGTCACTAGAGCATATGGAATTTATGTTTAAAGAACTGAGTACTGTGGTATGTGGCCTGCGATCGTGTGACCTGTGGTCATGTGACTGAAGGGGGCATGACAAAAGGGAAACACCCCTTTGGAGCCCCTTCAGAGCCCAAGGAGCCAGAAGGAGTCTGAACAACGTTGCAGTGATATTTTTTTAAGATCTGAGCTGTTCCATCTGGTAAGCTGTGGACATGGGGAAAAGGAAGGGAAAAGAGAGACCTGGGACTTCATCTAAAAGTGAGGAGGTGCAAAGCCCTATGGACAATTTTGTTACTGTGGGGGGAGGGGGGAAGAGAAGTGAAGTGAAGTACTTTGCTTCTCGACACCTATTGAAGGGCAGTTAGATTTAACAACTGAGGAAGTTTCCCTTTGCCCTGTCAAGGCATCCAAGTGAAAATGTCTACAAATCTATGTTCGCCTTTGAGTAAGTCCAATGTAAAACTGGCATATCGCCACCCCTCACCATGGATGTGCATTTTAAATCAAAGAAAGAAGTGCAGGAGTGCATAGAGATAGGCATCCACATACAACAGAAGATGGGTGTCAAAGAGAAGTGCAGCATAAAATTTACTAGCAATGGTTGGTTGACTGCATTTCTTAAGGGAAGAGAATATACTGTAGTTCTCTCCCCAACTCTTGCTGGGTACCTTCACGTGGTGGCTCCGTTGTACAAAATCTATACTAAATTCCAGCTAGATGACACTACAACTGAAGTTTGGTGGGAAATAAAAATAAAAATACATACTGGCCGCACATCGCCCAGGATAAAAAGGTGCCCAACCATAGCCTCCGCACTAGGGCTAACGATGGTGGTAGCAATAGTGCAGACACTGCAGATGCAGGTAACATCCCTGCCATGGATAAAGGCTATGGTGAGTGTGGTCATGGATCCACTGTGGCAGGAGATAAACCACAGAAATTAATGAAAAGGTTAAGAGGATTAACTACGGTTAAGTGGACCTCTGCAGGTAAAGAGGAAATAATGCACTGCTATTTTTATGCTACAAACCCTATATTTAATTCAAGAGGGTATACAAACAGAATCCGCCAAAAACTGGAAGAAGAGGAAAACTGCCACAAGGAAAACTTCAAAAAGTGATGGATGCAAATTTAAGATCTTTAATTTCACAGATCAAAGTAAAGAAGTATGTGAATGATAACATCTTGAAAAAACTAAGGGCTTCCGTGGAAAAAGAAATACAGGGAGAATGAGGATACCAATGTGGGGGTGCCAGAAGAAAGGAATACACAGAAAAAGAAAGAGCGGTTGAGGGAAGATGGAGCTTTAGAGATCTGGAACTGCAGGAGAGTGAGATGAATAAAAGTCAGGTCAACAAATCAACTGAAGAGGAGGAAGAAAGGGAGGAGAAAGACCCAGGAGGTGGAAGAATTCAAGATCGAACTCCTAGACCATATGGAAAAAGATGAATATGCTCGGTCTAGGCAAGGGAAAGATTACCCAAGTTAAATTTAACACCTAAGATTAAAAGTATGATAATTAAAACGAACAAGGCCCTTTCGGGCCCGATATTCTGCTAGGCAGGCTATGCGCCACTGTGGCGCATAGCCCTGCCCATTCACATCTAACCCTGGATATTTAATGCTGTGGCGATAACATTGAATATTCGGTTTTGGCGTCCAGAGGAAACCGCCACAGAGCCTAACCGGGTAGCGGCAATATTGCACCGCTACCTGATTAGCATCCGCAACCAAAACTAGGAGAGCCAAAAGCTGGCCTTGTTTTAGCTGCGGATCGCTAACCAGGTAGAAGTGCAATATCACTGCTACCCGGTAAATGGCACTCTCCACTTCCGCTCCGCCACAGAAAGCATCCAACATGCCCCATAGACAGGGATATTCAATGGCAGTAACCATGTAGGTGCCGTTCAATATCCCTGTTTAAGGCATTTATATGGTTTACTGCTCTGTAAACCATGTAAATGCTTTTCGAATATTGGGCTCATCCTATATAAAGGGATCATTTATTGATATCACTGAAATAAACTGAATAAAATATTGTTCAGCTAAAATTATTACTGCAAGAATGCTACCAACTAAAATGCAGGGCCAGAAGAAAAAGAGAACAATACTGTAATGAGGGCAAGCCCAAGGGTTTCTCCAGCCCTAGGCAGGAGCCCCGACCACACCACACCCTTATGCTGCCTCCCCCGCTGCTGCCGCCGCTGCCAATTCTAGCTTCTGGGGGGCTGGCAGCAGCAGTTTAAAAGCACTTCTGACCCCCTTCCAACAAGAAGTTACATTGGAGGATGTCAAAAGCAGGAGGCCATGTGTGCAGAAGTACATGGCCTGCTGCAGGCACCAAAGTGGCAACACAAAGCTGCCATGCTGCCCACCAAGGGTCTGCCGGCCTATGTGGTCGCCTAGCGTGCCTAGTGGACCTGTCGGCCCTGACAATAACAGTTCCTCCTTGGAAAAAGTGCATCAAAGGAAAAATACAAACATTGTGTGTGGAGGTATCCCTGATAGACTGGTATCTATGAGGATTAAGATAATCTAAGATATTGAGGAAGATCCAAGACATTAAGCTGAAGTATGCTGCATTAACAGAAGAAGACCTGAAATGTATATGTTCCAATAATAAACTGAAAGTAGCAGCAGAAGTGCAAAAACTCTGAAGATATGAAGAAAACAGAAAAGAAAGATATCAAAATAAACTATTTAGAAATAACCCAAAACAGTTCTACAAGGAATTAGGAAAGAGCAGTAGTATGGTAAAAACACCACCAAACAAGGCTGAAACAAAACCTTCTGCAGAAGCCTATACCAGGACCTCATAGAGCACAATCGAGAAGCAGAATGGTTATCCTGCATACAGGAACATTTAGAAAAATCAAACATCAAACCTATGGAATGGCCTATAGTAACAACAAAAGAGCTAGAAAGCAGGTTAAAATGAGCTCCAAACTGGAAGAGCCTTGGCCAAGATGGAGTGACCAACCTTTGGCTCAAACAGTTAACATCACTCTAGCAAGACCTTGCAAACTGCAAAAATCAATTGATAAAGCAGCCGAACTTAACACCACAATGACTTATAACAGGAAGAACATTTCTCCTTCCAAAGGTGGGCCCAAGTAACATTCCCAAAAATTACAGACCAATAACTTGTCTACCTACAATCTATAAACTGTTCACTGCAATAGATGCAGACAGAATATATGATCATATTGAATCCAGTAACATCATGGAAATAGAGCAAAAGGGCTATAAGAAGGAAGCATATTAATGTTAAATAAGGCCATCGTGACCAGTGCTAAGAAAAGCAGAAATCTCAGCATAGCATGGATTGATTATAAGAAAGCTTTGACAGTGTTCCACTCTTTTAGATAATAAATTGCCTTGATATGTATAAGATAAATCCTGGTTTGACAGAGTACATTAAGGTCACCATGACAATTGTGGCGCTGCCCGGCCGTCTAGGCGGTCGCCTAGAAGGGCAGCGTGCCAACTGTATTTGCTTAACTCCAGAGCATGTGCTGCTGGGACTATTGTAGTTGTGGTCAGTAAGCAGTCTGAGTGGTTTTTAGGCATTACACAGGAAATTTATTATTTTTATCTTTTGTCACCAAACTTCAGAAAACAAATCTTCTTAAGCGTATGAACAAGTAGTAACAGAACAATAACCAACTCATATAGCTTCCTTCAGCATACAGGAACCAAACTTCAAACAAAACACATTTATAATCCTTTCCCTTTGGCTCCAGGGTTCAGGAAACTCAGAGCATATATCACAGTCCTGAAATATTCCTTTCAGCTGGTAAGTCAGCGTTTCTCCTATGCAAAAGAGGCTGTTGAACATTCCATTAGAGAGTCTGTGTCCTCCTCCAATCCAGCTAAGTCCGTTTCCATATCTTCACATTCACTCTGAAACAGCTCTGGGCTTTTACTTACATAATCAGGTTTTAACTGCTGCATTAGTTTAAACAGTTTCTCCCAGGGATTATCTTTCCTCCCTTCAGGTTTAATACGAGAGCTGCAGGGTTTTATATCTCTGGGTAAAACAGTCACTTGCTTCAGCTGCCTTCCCTGGGCTCTAGAAACAGATTTCCTTGCAGGCTTTTTAGAGGAATAAAACTCCCCCTCTGAATCCTCAATAGCTTCACTGCTATCTGAACTGTATTCCACCAGTTTCCCAGAGTTTGGTTTCCTACCTTTACCAAGGCTTGCAAACTCTGTATATCTGTCTTGGCTGAGAGAGCTGCTGCTAGAACTCCTTCTGTGTTGAGAGTCAGCCCTTCTCTGCCGTGCTCCAAAGCCTCTGGTCAGATTCCTCAGACTTTCTATTTCTTTCTGCTTCTCATGCTCACGCTCTGAGCTCTGCTTCTGTTCCAAGCCCAATCCTGCTTCTGCTCTCACTGAATGTGATTCTCCTCCTGACTGTGAATGTGATGCTGCTCTCCTCTGCCTCTGACTCTGAGAGGTTAAATGCTTGAGCGTGAAGCTCGTTTGCCTGCCCCTCCTCCCCAGGTGATTCCCCTTTGCAATCTGTGTTGCCAAGGAAGTAGGGCATGGCTTGTACTCAGCACACTCAACCCTGTAACTTTCCTCTCTAGGTGCTGTTTTAAATGACTGTCTATCTGAGCCCTGCTCTAACTCAGAAGAAAAAGTTTTAAAACCAGCTCTTTTTCTATGCTTATCAGTAAGCTCATCACCACACAATGTGGGAAACCACTCTATTTTTGAAGTATTAAAATGGTCGGTACTGTAGTGATGAAAGCTTTCTGGAAGATATGGAACTTGAAGAAAATCCTGATTTTTCCCTTTGAAGTGAATGGCAGTGCACACGTGCAGGGGAATTACAAGCCAGATCAAAGGAAAAGTCAGCTCCCTGCTAAAGTCAGGCCATGCCCTAGCTCAGGGGTGGAGACAGGCTTCCCTGTTGATTGGTCACACAGGTGCAGAGAACAGGGAATGCCCAGCAGGCAACGGTGTTTAAAACCACAAGCAGAGCAGAGCAAGTTAGATTTACACACGGACAGAGAGAGAGTCAAGGGAAGAAGCACTGACTCAAGAAACACAAGGACAGGCACAGGAGGTACAGATACGGATACAGCAACAGAAGGCAGAGGCACAGGTGAATGGAGGAGAGGTGGACATGGAGAAAGGAACAGGAACAGCTGTTGGAGCTGGAAAGGTGAGAGAGGAAAGAGAGAAGCTGAAGCTGTGCTTAGCCGGAGGAGAAAACCAGAGGAAATCTCCCAAGAAAGCAGCTGGACTGGAGAAGGACATAAGGAGGCTGCATTTCAGAGCCTGGAGGAACCCAGGAGGAAAGAAAGCAGCGTTTGTCTGAGGAAACATCCCCAAGGTAAAGCCAGCAGTTTCATTACTGATAATTCAGCAGAGAGACAATTTGCCAGTTTTAAATGTCAGGAAGCTGAGTCCTCACCGTCTACTGTTAAGAAGTGGGTAGAGAGTTTTTCATATGAGAAAAGCCATAGCCCTGATAAAAGCACAGCCTTTGAAACTCCAAAGTTAGAAGCATTAAGAAAGCTGTTTTCTGAGGAAAAGGTTCCCTAATGTAAAAGTGCCTGCACAAGCTGAATTGCTGTGGAACCAATTTCAGGAGTTCTTGAAAAGAGAAAGCTTGAGAAGGCTTATAATCCTGAGAGAGATACTGATGCTATTGATGGAATGCAAGTAGATTCTTGTTTGCCTAATTGTGAATGTGACCCCATTCCAATGGACTGTTCTTTATCTTTAAGAGAAGATTCTGCAGTGTTGAATGGAACTGAGAATCTGTGAAACCGTATAGGAAATAAGGGCAGTTCCTGCTTTGAGCTGAGGAAAGCTAATTCTGTGTTTCACTGAGTTTTATTACTTGCTGAAGTTAAGAAGCAGTGCTGTGAAGAAGTTTGCTTTCAAAAGGAAAAACACAGCTGTTATAAGTTTACCTGTGTTGCTGTTAACTGACCACACGAGGCAGTCCTCGGTGTGAGTGTGTGTGAGAAGCAGAACAGCTGAACAGTGGAAAAGGTTTTGTTACGTCATTCTCATTATCCTGATTTAATCTTTATGTTGGAGATGTGTCCTTCTGCCTTTGTTGTGTACTGAACTTTGAATGCCCTGGAAATCCCCACAATAAATTTTATTGCTGTCTTACAACCACCGACTCAACTACATTTGTCCTTCGAGAGTAAAAAGCACTACAAGTCCCAGAATACCCTGGTGACTTCAAAGGGAACTTTATTCAAAGGAGGACATATAAGGTCGTTTCAAGTTTGTAAGCCCTTGGGCCCAAGTGGAGGCGTCGCAGTACATTATTCCTAACATCAAGATCCAGTGAGGAATATTACAGGGAGATTCCTGTCACCACTTCTTTTTTGTACTGCACTTAATCCAATGAGTACTCTCATGAACTCTTTAGGATAGAGATTTAGCCTGAATCCTAAAGATGGTAAAAACCCAGAGGTAACATCCCATTTACTATTTCTGGATGACCTGAAGCTCTACAATTCCAACGGCCAACAATTAGCAGAACAACTCCGGAAAGCTTTTCTAATGACATCAGGATGACGTTTGGCCTAAACAAATGTGCTAAGGCAACTTTTTTAAAGAGGAAAACTGAGAAAAATGGAAAACATCTCCCTGGCTGAGGGCTATGACATCAAGGACCAGGAAGATGTATATACATATATATATATCTTGGTAGGAAGCAGAAATTACTGTGATAAAAAATCAGTACAGTCTGACAGCTTCTCGGTTGCCATGGAGGAGAGAGGTAGCATGAAAGGAGAGCATAACTTTGGTATGGTAAGAAGTGATCCTGTAGCTAGGATCTGTCCTCCAAGTGATATAAAACCCTCTCACACTGAGGAGATTTCTCCAGAGGAGGAATCTGCTGAAGAGTAGTAAATCACCAGGATTGAATGGTATACATCCAAGGGTGTCGAAGGAACTGAAATATGAGATTGCAGACCTACTATTAGTAATCTGTGAGCTATCATTAAAATCATCTGTAGTACCTAAGATTGGAAAAGGGCCAATGTAATGTCAATTTTTAAAAAGGGTTCTGGGGTGATCCAGGAAACTGCAGACCTGTGAGCCTGACATTTGGGCAAAATGGTATAAAGAATGCTATAAAGAATAAAATTACTGAGCATGTAGATAGTCATAGTTAATGGGAGAAAACCAACTTGCATTTAGCCAAGGAAAGTCTTGTCTTACTAATCTGTTATATTTTTTTCAAGGTGAGAATAAACAGGTAGACTAAGGTGAGTCGGTTGATATAGTATATCTAGATTTTCAGAAAGCCTTTGACAAGGTCCATCATGAGAGACTCTTGGCCAAATTAAAAAGTCATGGGATTGGAGGAAGTGTAGTATTGTGGATCAGGAACTGGTTAAAAGATAAAAAGCAGAGAGTAAGGTTAAATGGCCAATTTTCTCAATGGAGAAAGGTGAATAGTAGAGTACCCCAGGGATCTGTGCTGAAATGGGAATAACAAGTGAGCTGATCAAATTTGCAGATGACTCAAAATTATTCAAAGCTGTTAAAATATAAGAGGATTGTGAAAAATTGCAAGAGGACCTTGATAAATTGGAAGAATGGACGTAAAAATGGCAAATTAAATTTAATGTGGACAAGTGAAAAGCTATGCACCTAGGAAAGAACAACCTAATCTATGGTTGCAAAATACAAGGATCTGCATTAGGAACCACCACCCAGGAAAAAGATTTAGGTGTCATCATGGATAATACTTTGAAACCCTCTGCCCAGTGTTCAGCCGTGGCCATGAAAGCAAATAGAATGCTAGGAATGATAAGGAACGGAATGGAGAATAAAACCAAGGATATTACAAAAATATTGCACTGCCTCTATATCATTCCATGGTGCGACCACACCTCCAATACTGTGTGCAGTTCTGCTTGCTGTATCTTAAAAAGGATATAGTGGAATTAGAAAACATAATCCCGCCGCGCCGCAGGGCCTGGGTCCCGAGGCCAGTATGTAACCGGATTCCTGGGGCCCAAATCCCTTGCAGCGGTAGCGTGGGGATTCTTGCGGGGGGGGACGAAGAGGCGAGTAGCACGGCGATGCCGGCATCAGCAGCCCACGTCAGTGACGTGGGGGCTGGCGATTGGTGCTGATGCCGGTTAGGGGCGTGGCGTCGGCGTGAGAGGGAGATCGTGACGTGTGATCTCCCTCTTGCTCGCAGAATGCCGCAGGGAAAAGGTGTCCCTCCCCACCCTCCCATGTGTTATACAAAATTTTTAACTTGGTGTTCGGGGTCGTCGCAGCTGGGTGGGGGGGGTTGTGCTTTGAGCCATTCTGGCGGTTGTAGGGTAGGCGGGGTAGCGAGCTGACGCTCGCCGACCCGGCGGGGCATTTGAGGCTGATGCCGCTTTGCAGGGGAGTGGCAGTGCTCCTTGGTTGGGAGAGACATCACGGTTGGGGTCTCTGCCCGGTGGAAGGCAACTTGCCTGCCTTTGCTAATAACATGGCGAGGCGGGCGGTAGGGGGAATGGGGGGGGGGTGGATGATGCACCACTTTGCTATAAACGGCTGGTGGGGGGCATCATCCGGAAAGGGGGGGCAGTGTTGGGGTTTAAGAATGTTGAGTTGGGCCCATGTTGGGGCCGGTTTTATAATTCATTTAATAAAACTGCGACCAAATTATTTGTTACCAAATTCCAGTGTGTTTGTGTTTCGTGGTGGTGACGGGGGGCGGGGGGCGGGGAGTGGAGTCAGGATGTCAAGGCTGATAGCAGGCAAGGGATTGGCATCCGGATACCTCGGTTTCAGAGAACAGCCACCAAAATGGTAAAGGGGATGAAAAGCTACCCCTATGAGGAGAGGAAAAAAAGGTTAGGGCTCTTCAAACTGGAAAAAAGATGGCTGAGGGGTGATATGATAGAAGTCTATAAATTAATGGAGTGGAACAGGTAAATGTAGATTGGTTGTTTATGCCATCAAAAAGTAGAAAGACTAGGGGACATGCAATGAAGCTACAATGTAACCCATTTAAGACTAATAAGAGAAAATATTTTTTCACTCAACACGTGATCAAACTCTGGAATTTGTTACCGGAGGATGTAGTGAAGGCTGTTAGTGTAGCTGGGTTTAAAAAAGGTTTGGACAAGTTCCTGGAAGAAAGGTCAATAAACCATTCTTAAAAAGGACCCAGGAAATCCACTGCTTGCTCCGGGAAAACATTGTGGAACCTGTGTGGCTTTTTGGGAACCTTCTAGGGACTTGTGATCTGGATTGGCCACTGCTGGAAACAGGATACTGGGTTTGAGGACCTTGGTCTGACCCAGTATGCATTTTTTATGTTCTTAATACTTAACATCACGGAATAAGATATAAGCCATCAATCAAGTGCTAATTCCTGTACTCTCATATAGCTTTGGGATTGTAGAATAGCCTTTTAAAGATCTTGAAAAACTGGATGTGTGAACAAAAAATCATGCTCATGAGATAATTTACAAGAATCAATGTATGCCAAGATTGTACATTCCTAATGCTGAAGGAGGGCTAGGCTTCATAGACATTGATTACACTTATAGAGCTACTATCATAGGCTTTCAGGCCTACCTAACAGCATCATTGGATCCAAATATTCAAAAAGTGCTAAAATATGAAAGCAAACGTCCAAAATCTGTCTCCAGAATCTTGGCCAAGTGTTCTGGTGACTTGAATGAATGAGTGAGAATCCACAAGCACACAGAGGAAGAAGCTTCAGAATTTGCAAAAGAAGAGGAAAAACTCTTCAAGAATTAGATCAACAAACGAGTTAAATCAAGTGTCAAATGCACAAATACATTAAGGGGCTTGTTTACAAAGCCGCGGTAGCGGTTTGCGATCGTAATCGGAGCCGCGGCCCCATTGATTTCAATGGGGCCACGGCTGCGATCGCGATCGCGAACCACTACCGCGGCTTTGTAAACAAGCCCCTAAGAATGGACACATAAATTAACAATGAACACATAAATGATTAAGGAGACGTGAACAGAAACTGAAGATTAAGAGATTTATAGTTGCAGCCCAGGACAGTGGATTACAGATGAGATGGTTTACAGCAAGCATTGAAATAATGAGCAACACAGACATATGTCGATTCTGTAAGAAAGACCTGGAAATAGTGACTTACTTCATAACTGGCTGTAAAGTTCTGATGGTGAAAAATTTCTATACAGAAAGGCACAACAAAGTACCATGCCTCATACACTGGAAACTCAGTAACTACATCACTGTGCCTGAAAAGCACTGGGATTCATGACCCCAAGAGAATTACAGAGAATGAAGACATTATGATCACCTGGGACATCCCCATTCTGACGGATAAGAAACTGGACGTGAGGAAACCTGACATAATGGTAAAGGAAAAAACACCAGAATGGCATGGATAACACAGGTACACTACCAAAAAACTGCCTCCAGTTTTGCAACTGATTCCTATAGATTTTGGGGTGCTGAATCCAGGAAAAATAGCCAAAATGTTCCATCACATCACGTTTTCTTGCAAAATTAGATTTCTTACCCATATAAGGAATGTTCACATAATTTCTTTTTAGCCGACTGCAGTTTATTTTCTTGGCCCAAAATAGAGGTTGTAATGGTTAACTAACTAGAAACACTCCCTCATGATATTTTAGAGTGTTTTGTATTCATTTTATACATTAACAGGACAATTGGGAGGTGGGGGGCTAAATCCAGTACTCGCGCTGGCGCATGTTCTTTCCTGTTCGCCTCGCCTCGTTCGCTCGCTCAAACACGGTGGTTGCGACATGAACGTTCCTGTCAAATTTCAGTTTCTTGTAAGTTCATTATTACCTTTTGTTTGCTCAGTCGTAATCCAGCTTTATTCCGAAGTGGTTCACTACAGTTGTAGTTTGCAGTGCTGTGTATTTGTGATGGCTCACAGAGCCAGAGGTTGCGTCAACTCTCCGGACAGTTTTTGTTTTATTTGTGGGGAATATACCGTGAAAAAGCGGCAGAGGAACATTTCTGCATTTATTAAAAAAGTATATTTCGCCTATTTCGGTTTGAAGTTAGGCGATCAAGACAAACCGTGGGCTCCTCACAAAGTGTGCAAGACATGTGAGGAAGATCTACGCTTATGGATGAAAGGTAAAAAACAAGCATTTCGTTTCGGAATACCTATGATGTGGCGTGAACAAAGAGACCACAGCAGTGACTGCTATTTTTGCTCTTGCATTGTGAAGGGATACAACTTAAAAAATAAGAACGTAATAAGCTCAAAGAAAAATTACTATGCTACAATCCTATCAAAATCATATAACTGACCAAGAGAACTATTTTCCATAATTACAAACCTAACAACCAACCCTCAAGATTCTAACAAGGAAATCACTGACATCTCTGCACAAACTCTAGCCAATTATTATCAAAACAAATCAAAACACTCACCAATGACCTTAGATCCTATCTACAAACCTCTCCATATGCTAAATTTATGGCCAGAATTTTACCCTTTATCCAAAATATCATTAAAGAATATCATTACCAATCTTAACACCACAACATCCTATCTAGACCCTTGTCCAGTAACCTGGATAAAAAACACACTACCAACACTTCTTTCATTCATACTTCCTATGGTCAATTTATCACTACTCCAAGGTTACCTCCCACCCACCCTTAAACAAGTACAAATCAGACCATTCCTGAAGAATAATACACTTGACAAAACCTCCCCAAAATCTTACCGACCTATCTCAAGTATACCATTCTTAGCAAAAGTCATCGAAAAAACTGTACAAATACAAACACAAGAATTTCTTGACTCATCCTACCTGCTAGACGACCAACAATATGGATTTCGCCCCAAGCATGGAGTTGAAACACTCCTGACTGTTTTTACCGATACACTACTAAGAGGAATAGACAACCACAAAAAAGCTTTTATCCTCTTATTTATTGACATATCAGCCGCTTTCGATAGTGTTAACCATTCAATAATGCTTAACTACTTAAGACACATAGGAATATACTCTACAGTTCACAAATGGTTCACCTCTTATCTGAGCAATAGAACGCAAAATGTTAGAATAAACAATCAAACTTCTGAATCATATAAATTTGAAACAGGATTACCACAGGGCTCAGCGCTTTCAACTCTACTATTTAATATATACATAAAACCAGTTTGCAACATCTTTAAGAAATATGGTGTACTCTATCATCTTTATGCAGATGATATTATGATGTACATCCCATTCACTATCCCTAACATACCGTTGCAACTCCTTTCGGATTGTTTTAATGAAATAACATTATGGCTAAATGCCCACAATCTCCTAATAAACCATTCAAAAACTGAAGTGCTAATAGTCACCAAAAACCAAGATTATACCCCACCAACACATATAACACTTCAAAACCAAGAAATTAAAATAAAGAATGAAGTGAGATACTTAGGAGTCATTTTAGACAAACATCTCACTCTAGATACCCATATCAGAAACACCACAAAGAAAATTTACTACAAACTTAAAATACTTAAACAACTTAGACCTCTTGTTTACATACATGATTTTATCAGTATAATCCAAGCCACTATAACCCCCCACTTTGATTTTGCGAACCTTATATTATTAGGCACATCAAAACAAAACATCAAAAGACTGCAACTCGCACAAAACTCAGCAGCTAGGATTATAACAAAAACACACTCTCATCAACATATCACACCAATTCTAGCATCCCTTCACTGGCTTCCAATTCATATCCGAATAACATCTAAAACACTAATAACAGTATTTAAATCACTATTTGATTTGACACCATCTACTTTAAGTAACTTAATTACCAAAGAACATCCAAAACCTACTCAAAGAAAAAATCAACTAAACAAACTTAAAACCCCCATAGATTTCATAAAAACGAATAAATCAACAAACAACAGAGCGTTCTCACATGCAGCCCCAACAGCCTGGAATTCCCTCCCTGTTGAACTAAGAACATTAACAGAGATTAATGAATTCCGAAAAAAACTGAAAACACACCTCTTTACAATGCACTACAACACTATAGAACAGCCATCAAAAGAATTAGACAAAGGCTAAACAGTTTTATCTACATCTCACTATAACAGAAAAGAAAACCTGCCCTATCTGCACCTGTACTATTCATAATGATTATATCCCACATAACTTGTATATGTATTTAATAATATAATGTTAATGTACATAATGTATATAGTGTTGCACTGTTCAGTGCTATCTGTTCAACATTTCTGTTTACTGTACATTGTTTATAGTTATATGACGTTATATGTAAAACAAATCCATGATTTGTTGCCTGTTGTTATTTGTGAACCGCAGCTGATCTTAGGAAGCTGCGGTATATAAGAGATTGTTAAATAAATAAATAAAATAAATAAATAAAAAGTTACCCCAACCTTCCCTCAGCAATTAGGCCTATGCCTCATAGCAACGAAGTACCTGTGCCTGAACCACCAAAATCTTTGGATCATATTTGTGTGGACGGTTCTGATCATGATGAGACTCATCAGATGGCTTTTCCCGATGAGTCCAGTACTTCCGAGTTTGAAACTGAACCAGATCCGAAACCTGAACTTTTCTCTCAAGCTGAATTGAATGATTTAGTCCGGGATTTAGGACTCCCAAAAGATGCTGCCCAACTGCTAGGTTCTCGGCTTAAACAGAAAAATCTATTGTCACCAGGAACAACTTTTTATTGGTACCGCAACCGCGAGACACAATTTTTGAAGTATTTCAGCAAAGAGGAAGATTTGGTATTTTGCAACGATATATACGGAGTGATGGAAAAGTTTAAACTCAAGTATGATCCTGCTGAATGGCGGCTGTTCATTGATTCGTCAAAAGACAGCATAAAAGGTGTTCTTCTTCATAATGGCAACACATTCGCTTCAGTTCCTATTGTTCACTCTGTTATTCTCCAAGAAAAATACGAGAATTTGGCCCTGATTCTTCAGAAGATTCGTTATGATGAGCATAAGTGGATGATTTGTGGAGACTTTAAAATTCTATCCATGCTATTAGGGCAGCAATCCGGTTTCACCAAATATCCCTGCTTCCTTTGCTTGTGGGATAGCCGGGCCCGCGACCTACACTGGGGGAAAAAAGACTGGCCAATTCGGGACTATTTGAGACACGGTGAGAAAAATGTTCTTCATGAGAGCTTGGTATCTCGTGATAAAATTCTATTACCACCTCTCCACATTAAGTTGGGTCTCATTAAGCAATTCATCAAGTCCCTTCCAAAAGATGGTGAGTGCTTTCGGTACCTTTGCTCAAAGTTCCCCCGACTTTCTGAAGCAAAGCTAAAGGAAGGAGTGTTTGTTGGCCCTGATATAAGGAAACTCATTTCAGATGGAGAATTCGCTGAAACGATGTCTGAGAAGGAAAAAAAAGCCTGGGATTCCTTCAAGGATGTTGTTCTCAAATTCTTGGGGAACAGGCGGGATGAGAACTATAAGGATATTGTTGCCAGGATGCTCAATGCCTTCAAAGAACAAGGCTGTAACATGAGCCTGAAAGTCCATTTCTTGCACTCCCATGTGAACTATTTTCCCGAAAACTTGTGGGCGTACAGTGAAGAACAAGGTGAAAGGTTTCACCAGGACATCAAGGACGCAGAGAGAAGGTACCAAGGAAGATGGAACACCACTATGATGGCTGATTTCTGCTGGTTGCTGCTGCGGGAAACCCCAGATGAAAAATACGCCAAGCAGCGCACCAAGAGAAGCATTCGGGGGAAGAAGAAACGGGCCCACCAGGAGATTGATTGACCCAAGAATGACTTTAAAATCTAAACTGTGTTGACAAATATCGTGTTTTTACTAAACTTTGAAATAAAAATTTGCTAGTTATTACCACAGTGTCGGATCTCATTTATTAGAATTTTATTTTCACACCATCGGGTGTTTGTCTTCATGTATTGCAATGGTGCGGTTTGCGTTTTCTATTCTTACATACATACCTGTACAACATTTTTTGCACATTTCTTTGCTTTGCTTTGTGTCTAACCTCGCTCTTATATGCTCAGTGTTTGTGCACATGTATGTGGCTGTTTTAAGTGCAGACAATTTTGCTACCATCGCAGTGTGTTTTGTTGACATTACTCTATTCTTATGTGCTGCCTTGTTACAATTTTCTTTATTCTTATTTGAATAACTACTAAACAATTAGTATAAAGAATTCATCCAAGAAACTTTTATCTCGATCGCACTCAATCTGAAACGTTCACCTCAAACTGCTAACCCAATGTAGCAAAAAATCTGTACGTGATGGAGCAAATTGGTTACCAGATTTGGATTCAGCGCACCAAAAAACGTAAAAATCAATCGAAACATTAGAGGCAGTTTAAAAAAAATTTTTTTTAGTGTACCTGTGATAGAGGTGTCGGTTCCAAGTGATTATTCTGTGAATTGTGTAGAGAGGCAGAAGATCCTACAGTACCAAGAAATTCAGCCAGAGACCAAGAAAATGTGGCAGAAAGATACAGAAATATTTCTCATTGTATTGGGAGCTAAAGTTTGATAAAGAAACATTTCCAAGTACATCTTGACAAACTAGTTATACATGTTACATCTCACGAACGCCAGAAAGAAGTTCTCTGACACGATGCAAGTACTACACCAAAAATTAACTGTAAATTTGAGAGAATGAGATCATACTCCACATACCTGTCTTAGAAGTGAGGTTCATGTCTGTCATAGTATGCACAAAACTAGCCCATTTGGAGAAACTACCCCAGGAAACATTATTTTACAAACATACATATGGGAAAGATCAGCACAGGAACCTCGGCCTCTTACACATGTATGTGCTGGCATTCTAGAATGCACATGTGTACATGTCAGCACTTACACGTGTAACCTGGCCATTTTGATAACCTAGATGTGCAGCCGCTCAACCACAGAGGTCTCGCTGTTTACCTCATTACAATTTGGAGGGGGAAATAAACATTGGAGGTACATTTTCCCTAGACAATTTTCGAAGGGAAACCCTGCATGTACATTCCCTTCAAGAACTGGTGCAAGTCACACAGATTAAAGTGTGTTTGTGGTCAACATTGACAGGCGAAGAAATGAAGCTTATAGGGAAAGAAACACTCTTCTTACTGTTAAATATGGTGGAGGTTCCATAATGTTATGGGGCTGTTTTGCTGTCTCAGAAATTGGACCTGGAACGTTTTAAAGGAGTCATTATTTAGCAATGCTTATACACCATTTTTCACCAGGTCAAAGCGATGTACATTCATGTATGGTATATATTTCCCTTGTTCCCAAAGGGCTCATAATCTATGTTTTGTACCTCACTTATCTCAATTATCTCACCATCTTGACACTACTCACTTCCTTCACCCCCGTCAGTCTTGTTTTAGGCATGGCCATAGTGTCGAGACGGTGCTTCTAGCTTTCCTTAATGAGATCCACATAGTGCACGACCGTGGTGATTTTTCGGATCTTTGGATCTTTCCGCTGCCTTTGATCTCATAGATCACTCCCTCCTTCTGTCTCGTCTTCAGGAAGTTGGCATTCACAGCACAGTTTTTAGGTGGTTTCACTCATATCTCTTCACTCGATCCTTTAGTGTTCTTCCCTCCTCTTCTTTAGATACCCCATCTGACCCTCTTTCCCTACACTGTGGTATTCCCCAGGGTTCTGTCTTGGCCCCACTTTTGTTCAATATCTTTATGGCCCCCCTCGCACTACTGATTCAACAGTTTGGTATTTCCGCTTTCTATTACGCTGACAATATCATCCTCGTCCACCACACTGGCCAGATCTGTCCCCCCTCGATTCTTGTCTCTCAGCTGTGGCTGACTGGTCGTTAGTAACTGTTTCCACTTGAACGTTTCCAAAACACTTGCAATCGCTCCTTCTTTTTCAAGTTCCGCTATTCCACTGGTGTCTTCATTTCATTATTTAGGTGTAATCTTGGACTCTAATCTCTCCTTCCAGGACCATGTTTCTCATGTTGTTAAGACTTCCTTCTTTTTTCTACGGCAGATACGTGCCATTCGTCCTTTTTTGACCCCTCAGGCCTTCACTACCCTTATGATGTCTCTAGTAATCTCACGACTCGACTTCTGCAACTCTACTCTCCTTGGTATTCCCCAACTTCACTTGCACAGGTTGCAGCACATACAAAACACTGCAGCACATATTATTTCCCATTCTGCACATTCTGACCATGTCATCCCTCTCTTTATAAATCTTCACTGGCTTCCTCTGACTTATCGTATTCAATATAAGCTTCTTACGTTACTCCTTCAGATCATCTATACCCATACTCCTCAGTACTTATTTGACCTCATTCAGATTCACACACCTAATCGATCCCTTCGGTCTGTGCACATTAATCGCCTGCACCTCCCGTCCCCTGCACATGCCCATCTCCAAGTCACCCGCAATTCTGCTTCCTTCTTTGCTGGTCCTGCGCACTGGAACTCCTTACCCCCTCCACCTCAGACTGGAAGAGAATCACAAGACATTCAAAGCCCCCTTGAAAACACACCTCTTTGCCACAGCTTTCGACCTCCCCCTCCCCACCTGATAGCATTCCAGTCTCAACAATATTAGCACATATGTCATGTATTTGCGTTATTGTCCGCTGTCCGCTGTGTAGCACTGTCCTCTTTCTGTCTGCTCAGTCAAGTTACCCCCACATAGCTATATCTATCCTGGTACCCCTCTCTCTCCTTTTTGTTGTGTTTTGTCCATCGTGTCTGTCTGTCTTTCCTTGGCTTTTATCTCTTAGCTGTCCTGTTTTGATATTGTAATTTCCTTTCCTTTTATGGGCCAGTGGCCAACCTTTTTTTCCCACGAATTGCAAACCGCCTTGATTGTTGTTTGAAAGGCGGTATATCAAGCTAAGTAAACATAAACATAAGGCAATGGAGGGTTAAGTGGCTTGCCCAAGGCAACAAGGAGCACCTGTGAGACTAGAAACCCCAGTCCCTCCGGTCTGAGGTTGCTGTCCTCCAGTGTGATTTGAATTCCTGGCCCTCTGGCTTCAGACAACTTGCCCCAACCACTACGCCTCTCCCCCTCATGAAGTCAGAGGACTACCAAGGTATTTTGGAGTGAAATGTGCTACTTACCATCAGAAAGCTAGGTCTGGGTTGAAGGTAATGGACAATGGCCCAAAACATACATCCAAAAGTACAAAATAATGATTAAAAAAGACCAAACGGACTGTTTTAAAATGACCAGCAAACAGTCCTGATCTCAATGCAATTGAGAACCTTAGGAAAGAGCTAAAATCTGCCATTCATAAAAGGAATCCTGGAAACATTCATGTGATGGAACAAATCACAGTTGAAGAGTGGAAGAAACTACCAGCAGACAGATGTACGAAACCTACAGATGGCTACAAGAAACGTTGAGGCTGTCATCACTGTAAAGGGCTATGCAACCAAACATTAATGAAGGGTGCCATTAATCCTGTCCATATTTAGTTTTTTTTCTCAGGAATTGCTTTTTTTTATTGTATTCTTTTGAACATACTATTAAAATATTATGATGACATACTGTTGGAATATTTCCCTAGGAATGACCTAGTGGTTAGGACATGGTACTTCAGGCCAGAGGGCCAGGGGTTGAAGTCCCACCTGGGGACAGCAATCTCAAGCCAGAGGGATGGGTTTCTAGTCCTATAGGCACCCCTTGTGGCCTTGGGCAAGCCACTTAACCCTCAGTTGCCTCAGGTACACATAGATTGTGAGCCCTTTGGGGACAAGGGAATGTATCCAGTACCCACTTGTAGTAATTACATAATGTAAACCGCTTTGAATGAAGGATAAGGCGGTATAGAAAACTGGTTAAATAAATAAAATTATTTCTCAAGATATTGTGCACAACATACCTAAAATGCAAGGGTGCCAATGATGTTGACCACAGCTGTAACTACCCAGATTATTCTAAAAGTGATCCTATTAATGTTTATACAAGATGAGAAGGCACCAAATATTTTTTCTGCTACAGCCCACTAAAGCAAATGGCTATTTGTTTTAACTATTAAATACTAGATGTCAACAGGCCTTGGACATTATTTTATATAATTTTTAAAAAAGACGAAAGAAATAAGAAAATTATATGCAAAACTCATTAACTTGTCTTCCAAAAAATGAGAGCTTCTATAAAGTTTATGACATAGCTTCATTAATATGTACATAAAAACAATGCAGAAAAAGAAATATAAATAATATGAGCTATGCAGAAATGTTTCTCTTTAGGGTCATTAATGATTATTTTTTGGAAGAAAGTATAATCTTGACCACAATGTATGAGGCAAACAAAGTGCTCTGTCTCTCACTGTGGATATCTATATGGGCCTGATATTCAACAAGAGCTATCATATAGAAATTAAGCATCAGCCTCTGCCCTTAACTTTATACATATAGCAGTCGATACTCTGCTCTGTCTGATATTCAACAGCACTGATTGGTTAGTGTTGCTGAATGTCCTTCCAGATTGCCATAGAAACATCGACTACTCAAGTGTGCCTTAATTAATGCCAGATCTATACGCTCCAAATGGCCTGTAGTTATTGATCTGATAGCAGCACATAACCTGGATATATTGCTGATAACTGAGACATGGCTAACCGACAACGACAACGTCCTCATCAACCAGATGATCCCACCAGAATTCTCCATCTTCACATGCCACAGATCCAATCAGAGAGGGGGTGGCACACTCATCCTTGCTAGATCGGACCTCCAATTCAAACAGATCAATACATCCAGCACATCACACCTTGATGCCCTATCAATATCAAACAGGTCCTGCACAATCAACTTACTCTATCGAGCACCATCACCTTCCTCAGATGACCTTTCACCAATAATCAACTTGGCATGTAACGCCCCAAACCCACATGCTCATAACTGGCTAGTTGGTGATTTTAACTTACCTTCATTACAAGCATCACACGCCTCAGCATTCCTCGAAGCCATGCACCAACTAGGCTATGAACAACTTATTGACGCCCCCACCCATACCAGAGGAAGCACACTGGATTTAATATTCGCCCCTCAATTGATAACCAACACATCTCAGAAGATCCTGATCTCCATAACCCCGGTACCCTGGTCTGATCACAATCTACTCCTCTTTAACATCCCCACTGATCATTCTACTACTGATCGCAACAAACCAGGTCGCCCCCCAAGTGCCCTTGAAACACGCTTCTGTCCTTTTAATAAGATCGAGGTCCTGGAGAAAATCCTACCTGCTCTCCACAAAGACTTACCTTCGCAAGATGACTTAGTAACCAACTGGGACAATACATTAAAAGCCGCGGCCTGCATCTCTACTACCGACAGGATCAAGACCAAAGACAAACATAAACCATGGATCTCCTCTGAATTACAAGAATCTCTCCTTCACCTGCGCAGACTCGAGAGACGCTGGCGCTCCTCTCGCTCTCCTGACGCACTCTGCTTGTACAATTCATACCTACAAACTCACCGGAGAATGACAATTGAGAGAAAAAAAAAAATTCCACTCAGATGCACTAATGAGGTCCTTAAACAAGCCACATGACCTCTTCAATATAGTTAAATCCTTAACAGGTGACCCAACCACAACCCAAACACCTATGCCACACCCCCAAGACTATGCCATATACCTACAATCAAAAATGATACAGTCTAGTACGATTACCACAACATCATCACCTTCTACTCCACAGACCGTGGTCCAATTAGCATCGCTTGACAAATTTTCCCAGGTATCACACAAAGAGATCGAAGATACCATAGCAGCTATTAATTTAACTACTGCACCAAATGACCCCTGCCCAGCCAGGTGGATCAAAGAACTACGACATGAACTTAGCCCAACTATTAGCAAGATTGTCAATCACTCCTTCTCAACAGGATCCTTTCCTCAGAGCCTGAAATACTCATCCATCCGCCCGCTCCTGAAGAACAGTAAACTTGACCCAACAAAAGTTGAATCCTTCAAACCCATCTCCAGCATCCCTCTACTGGCAAAAATCATGGAAAAAGTAGTCCAGCGACAAATACAGCATCATGTTGACTCCGAATCCCCTTTGGACCCCTCACAACATGGCTTCAGAGAAGAACATGGCGTCGACACCCTTCTCACAACACTGTTCAATAGCCTAATCATAGGCATTGATAATATCCACCAAGGGTTCACTCTTATCTTTCTCGACATAGCTGCAGCATTCGATTCAGTAAACCACAATACTCTACTACAGCGCCTCCAAGACAAGGGAATCCAAGGACTAGCCCTGAAATGGTGTAAATCCTACTTATCTGATAGACAGCTGCAAGTCAGAACAGGAGAATCAACGTCTGATCTATTCCCCCTTAAACAAGGTGTCCCGCAGGGTTCCTCATTGTCCGCCTTAATGTTCAATATTTATATGCAGCCAATCTGCGATCTCATACGCACCTTCAACATACAATGTCTTGCCTATGCTGATGACATCCTGATGTTTGCCCCATTCAACATAAAACAACCAGATTTTACACCAATAGTTCACTGCTTTGAAGCTGTATCCAACTGGCTCCTCAATCAGAATTTACGGATAAACCATAACAAAACAGATGTTCTATTCATTACACGGAACCCAACATTCATACCACCTACCTCTCTCCAGGTAAACAATATTGAGTTGAAAGCACAACCCACAATTCGATACTTAGGAATTATATTAGATCAACAGCTTAATATGGCAGCCCACATTAAGAAAACAACGAGTGCAATCTACCACAAGATACGATCATTACGTAATCTCCGACCTTTACTTAACTACTCCGACTTCCGTACCATATTCCAAGCCCTGGTATTACCACACTTGGATTTCGCCAATATCATTCTACACGGTCTCCCGCAATCCACCATAAATCCCCTCCGTCTAGCCATGAATGCAGCCGCGAGAATCCTCGTAGGTGCTCCACGATCAGAGCACATAACCCCAATATTGATGAGCTTACATTGGCTACCCCTACAAGCCAGAACTCTATACAAGACCCTGGTCATGACTTTTAAAGCATCAAAGTGCCCATCTCAATCACCTCTCAGCAATATGATTCATATCACCCCAAATAACAGATCCAGGAGATCTGTTACATTAAACTCCATCGACCTACCAAAAGTCATCACAAAATGTTCTAAATCAACAGCCTCTAGAGCTTTCTCTCTGTTTTCACCCAGAGCCTGGAATGCCCTTCCACCCGAAATCAGAGCTATCTCAAGTCTGATTAAGTTCAGAAAGGCACTGAAGCACTATTTGTTCCTAACATACTACCCCGAAGCTACTCCATCCGAAGCTACTCCATCTGAAAACAGCTCTCATGCAGATCTTTCATATTTGACCCCTGTAGAGAATGGATAATTACGATGATTATTACCTGCTCACTATTGGACATATTTATTCTCACTATATTTAGCATATTTACTCTTTAATTTAATTAACTTCTTATCCACGGCATTAATAATTAACCAAAATATCCATGTATATAGTTGCCATGTATATAGTTATTTATATATAATTACCATGTTTTACCAAGTTTATTTACCTTGTTCATTGTAAAAAACCAATGCTGTTTGTACCATTGTGTTTATATTTGTTCATATGTAAACCGCACTGATTTAAGAGCGCGGTATATAAGAAAAATAAATAAATAAAAAAAATAAATAAATGTAGTCAGTTTCCGTGCGGTCCCTATGGGCAGAGCTGGGGATGTACCTGTGACTGCAGTTAGGGGTGTTATTCAGTTGCTAATCAAATAGGCAAACCACATAAAGTTAGGACAGATCAATGACTACCCTAACTTTCAAGCCAATGCAGAAACTAGCGCGGCCTTTAAGCACTGAAAACGGTACATTTAAGCACACTTTAAGCACATTTAAACTGCCACCAAATGCAGAAAAGAGATGGATGCACGTGTAAATGGCGACGGGAAAACTAGTGCCCAATTAATGCCATGAGAATTTAAATGTATTTAAATTTCAGGCAAATGAGCTGCACATAATAACCTAGTATGCAAATGATTGATACGCCCGATGCAGAGACAGTCGTAGAGGATTTTGCAACCAGCTTTAGTGCCAATTTTTCTATGCCTGGGTCTGAGGTGGCTTATACCTCTAGCGTGTGCCCCCAACAGGATTTTGATGGCATCAGGGGTGATTGCAGCATTGGGAAAAGCCCCTGATGCCATCAAAATATTGTCTGGATCCGATGTCCCAACAAAAAGTAATTTCCTGGTGGTCTAATGGCCCGATCCCACCCACACCCCACTTAAAAAAAATTAACCTGATGGTCTAATGGCCCCAGAACCCCCCACCCCACTTAAAAAAAAAAAAAGCTAACTTGGTGGTCTGGAGGCCCCAGAACCCCACAACCTCCATTGCACTTTAAAAAAAGCTAACCTGGTCGCCTAGCAGCCCCAGAAACCCCACCCCACTTTTAAAAAAATAACTTGGTGGTCTAGCAGCCTCAGAACACCCCACCCCCATCCCACTTAAAGCAGGAGCACGTAGGCAGTGCTCCCACTTTGAAAGATACCTAGGGGGGGGGGGGGTTCTGAGGATGGGGGTGGGAGGTTCTCGGGCCACTAGACCTCCAGGTTAGTTTTTTTTTTAAGTGGGGTGGGGGGTTCTCGGGCCACTAGTCCACCAGGGAGTAACTTTCTGTTGGGGCACTAGCCCCTGACAGTATTTTTATGGAATTGGGGGCTTCTCCCGATGCTGGGATTGCCCCCAATGCCATCAAAATCCTGTCAGGACTGATATGCAAATTAGAAATGTGGTGCCTGTTTCTCTGAGAGAGGATGCCAAACCAGTGCCGATTTCTTGTACGCATGTGTTTGGCTTGCTCTCCCAGTTTAATGCGCCATTTTGCACACAGTTTAACATACAGCTCAGTTGTATTTGAGCCCCTTTCTGCATAGCCGCACTGAAGTTGTGCGCTATCAGTGCACTGCAGACAGGTGTAAAAAGCTGATAGCACATGACTTCAGTGTCTGCTTTCTGCATTGGCCTGGTTATGCGGTTGTTACTACTCGGCAGCTGGATATTGCCGCTAACTGGATAACAATACTGATTTTTGCCAAAACTGGATATTCAATGCTGGATGCTAAATAAGCTCCAGAGCTCAATATCCAATACTTTAGTAGCGCTGATCACTGCGGCTGAATATTGACCCTGTATTCACTCAACAATTTTTTAAAAGGTGACTGCTGCAAACAACTGTCCATTTAATTTAGGCCTGCTGGCGCCGCTGAAACTTAAACCCAGATAGTCAATGCTGGGGTCATATCCGACCCTGGTATTGAATATCCAGGTTGCCCAGATAGGCAGGAAACTAATCGGGCAGCAGCTGCCCGATTAGCTTCCAAAGCAAAAGTCAGGCCAGTCTTTGCTGTGCTTTACTTTCATTGCCTTACCATAAATAGGCAGTGGCTCAATATTGCTGTTGCCCAGTTATGGTCAGGTGCTGCCTTGGAACGCCCTGATGCTAACCAGCAGCGGCAGCACCTGCGGATATTCAGCAGCACTAACTATGTTGCTGCCACTGAATATCCTGGAGAGAGGGATTAATGTGATGAGCATGTCTGCTAACCACATTAATCCTTTTGAATATCCCCCCCACAACCCACTCATCCATCCATCCAACCATCCATTTAACAGCCGAATACTACTACTAAATAGTTTCCAGTGCTTCTTTAACTCCTGTAATTCAGCCACTTTCTATATGGGAAATATATTTAAGTTCTTTTATACTGCTTTATCATTTCAATCAAAGCACTTAACATTGTAACTTAAACTTGTACATTGATAACTTGGGTTCTGAGCAATGGAGGGTTACGTGATTTGCCCAAGGCCACAAGGAGTGCTAGTGAGAATCAAATCCTAGTCTTTTAGTTCCCAAGGCAGTGTTCTAACCATTAGGCTACTCCTCCACTCAAGACAGTTTAGTGAGTTAAATGACCTGATATTATTTATATAACTTTTAATATGTCCAGAAAAGTCACTTATGCTTTCATCACCTGCTGCCAAATGCATAACTTATTCTGAAAATTGACACCATATATGTAGATAGATAGATAGATACAGATCTCTCTCTATATGTGTGTTGTTAAGTGCGGTCAAGTCAATGTCGACTCCTGGATACCCTCTGGATAGTTGACCTAAACTTTGTTCGGTCTTCAGCCAAGCTGCTCATTGTTGATAGAATGGTATCTATAGCTGCTGTTATTGTATCAATCCATCTCATTGCCGGCCTTCCTCTTTTACAGTGACCTTCTACGTTGCCAAGCTTTATGCCTTTCTCCAATGATCTCTCTCTTCACATGATATGTCCAAAGTATGAAAGCTGAAGTCTTGTCATCTGAGCTTCTAAGGAAAACTTAGGTTTGATCTCCTCTAGTACTGACTGGTTTGTTCTTCAGGCAGTCCGCGGTATACACAGTATTCGTCGCCAGCACCATAATTCAAAGACATCAATTTTCTTCCTGTCTATCTTTTTCCCTGTCCAACTTTCGCATCCATATGACATTATTGAAAATACCATGGCCTGGACAAGTCAAATCTTTGTATGGAGAGAAACATCTCTGCTCTTGAGGATCTTGAGCAATATGTCATCGGATTTCTTGACTGCTAGTCCTTTCTTTATTGATTGTTGATCCAAGTAAGTTAAAGCTGTCAACTATTTCAGTTTCTTCTCCATCAATGATGAATTTATTGGTTTTGCCAGTTGTCAATCATTGAGCTATTTTGCAAAAACCAGGACTGTATGCCGTCACACATACCAAATGATAATGTGCAGTGTGGTGACATGGGGACCCACATAGTCCTGTAATGTCCAACACGCAACCTACTTTGCGTGTGCAATGCTCATATATGAATCTCCCCCCCAACCCCGATGGCAACCACCACAAAATGTCTGTCCAGACATGGAGATACACCACACAACATATTGCACTGGCACACACAACCCCCTATCACCAGGTTGAGTGACACCTGATGCTGATGGTTTGTCTGCACCCATAACTAGTAGTGTCTGAGCACTACCTGCTATGTGACACACATAGCACACCTCATCTGACAATGCATCAGCAATCAGTTGCTATGTGTCCAGAGGTTCAATACCACACTGTGTGGACAAGGGTAAACCATAATAATAATTGTTTGTCAAAGTGACATTAGAGACACCCCAGTAACTATGTAATTAGGCACAGAACAGTAAACATATTTTGAGCACAACCATTACAAATCAATATGAATGGTGCGTGTAGATAGTATTTGCAATTTGCAGACGCACAGCCATGCGGAGCGCACGGGCGTGCAGAGATCTGACGCGCAGCCATGCGAAACGCACGTGCGCGATACGTCACGCGCAATTCCGGAAGTTGCGCCGGGAGCGTCCGCGCGTCACCACGCCCAGAAACAAACATGGCGTCCCGAACCAGGAAGCCGGCTTTTAGCCACAGAGAGCTGTGCCACCTGGGCTCCCTGATAGCCCAAAAGCAGCACAGGCTGTTCCCAGGGCCCTCCAGGAAAAAGAACATGGGGAGGGTCCTGAGGGCCTGGGAGAGGGTGACCAGGCGTTTTAACAGGCAGGCAGACCATCCACGGGAGGTAAGTGAATGGACCTAGGTCAAAATAAACATACACACATACAGGGTTGATGTCAGCTGTCCATGCTGTTGTGTGTAAGTAGTCTGTATAAGTTTAGTGTAGCAGGTGAAACACATGCCATATACATGTGGTATCACATCTGATTGTGTGGCCATGTAGCCAGGTGTTGACGGTTTGTGCCAAAGAGGGCATGATGGCCCCCTGGCGTCATGACAGCTGCTGGTGTTGATACAGCAAAGCAGACTGTAACAAACCTAGGCCATGCATCTGCATAAGGAGCGTATGCAACATCCTGTGTTGATGGCAGTATCTGCATCAGCAGGGTAACACATAGGGTTAACCATCAGGGGTGGTGCAATGTTAAGCACATGGGGCCTCAGACATACAGGTGATCTGGGGTTGTCTGCCAATGTTGTTTAATACATCCACCCTATCCTCAGGGGTCCAGAGAGCCCCTCAAAGTGTGCACTCAGTCACTCTGTGGATATGTGTGTGTGTCAGAACGTTCTGGGGATCACCATCACCATCTCCAGGAGTCTACAGGGCCACACAAAGTGGTCCCCACACCCACTGGGGATATGGCTGTGTGTACTAATGTAGTTGGAAGCATCCCCCTACCTCCAGGGGGCCAGTGAGAACATTCAAAGTGGGCTCTGTGTCACCCTGGAGATATGGCTATGTGTACTAATGTAGTTGGAAGCATCCCCCTACCTCCAGGAGTGCAGAGAGACCATCCAAAGTGGGCTCTGTGTCACCCTGGAGATATGGCTGTGTGTACTAATGTAGTTGGAAGAATCCCCCTACCTCCAGGAGTGCAGAGAGACCATCCAAAGTGGGCTCTGTGTCACCCTGGAGATATGGCTGTGTGTACTAATGTAGTTGGAAGCATCCCCCTACCTCCAGGGGCCAGAGAGGCCATCCAAAGTGGGCTCTGTGTCACCCTGGAGATATGGCTGTGTGTACTGATGTAGTTGGAAGCATCCCCCTACCTCCAGGGGGCCAGAGAGGCCATCCAAAGTGGGCTCTGTGTCACCCTGGAGATATGGCTGTGTGTACTGATGTAGTTGGAAGCATCCCCCTACCTCCCAGGGGCCAGTGAGAACATTCAAAGTGGGCTCTGTGTCACCCTGGAGATATGGCTGTGTGTACTAATGTAGATGGAAGCATCCCCCTACCTCCAGGAGTGCAGAGAGGCCATCCAAAGTGGGCTCTGTGTCACCCTGGAGATATGGCTGTGTGTACTAATGTAGTTGGAAGCATCCCCCTACCTCCAGGAGTGCAGAGAGACCATCCAAAGTGGGCTCTGTGTCACCCTGGAGATATGGCTGTGTGTACTAATGTAGTTGGAAGCATCCCCCTACCTCCAGGAGTGCAGAGAGACCATCCAAAGTGGGCTCTGTGTCACCCTGGAGATATGGCTGTGTGTACTAATGTAGTTGGAAGCATCCCCCTACCTCCAGGGGGCCTGAGAGGCCATCCAAAGTGGGCTCTGTGTCACCCTGGAGATATGGCTGTGTGTACGGATGTAGTTGGAAGCATCCCCCTACCTCCAGGGGGCCAGAGAGGCCATCCAAAGTGGGCTCTGTGTCACCCTGGAGATATGGCTGTGTGTACTGATGTAGTTGGAAGCATCCCCCTACCTCCAGGGGGCCAGTGAGAACATTCAAAGTGGGCTCTGTGTCACCCTGGAGATATGGCTGTGTGTACTAATGTAGATGGAAGCATCCCCCTACCTCCAGGAGTGCAGAGAGGCCATCCAAAGTGGGCTCTGTGTCACCCTGGAGATATGGCTGTGTGTACTAATGTAGTTGGAAGCATCCCCCTACCTCCAGGAGTGCAGAGAGGCCATCCAAAGTGGGCTCTGTGTCACCCTGGAGATATGGCTGTGTGTACTAATGTAGTTGGAAGCATCCCCCTACCTCCAGGAGTGCAGAGAGACCATCCAAAGTGGGCTCTGTGTCACCCTGGAGATATGGCTGTGTGTACTAATGTAGTTGGAAGCATCCCCCTACCTCCAGGAGTGCAGAGAGGCCATCCAAAGTGGGCTCTGTGTCACCCTGGAGATATGGCTGTGTGTACTAATGTAGTTGGAAGCATCCCCTACCTCCAGAAGTGCAGAGAGACCATCCAAAGTGGGCTCTGTGTCACCCTGGAGATATGGCTGTGTGTACTAATGTAGTTGGAATCATCCCCCTACCTCCAGGAGTGCAGAGAGACCATCCAAAGTGGGCTCTGTGTCACCCTGGAGATATGGCTGTGTGTACTAATGTAGTTGGAAGCATCCCCCTACCTCCAGGAGTGCAGAGAGGCCATCCAAAGTGGGCTCTGTGTCACCCTGGAGATATGGCTGTGTGTACTAATGTAGTTTGGAAGCATCCCCCTACCTCCAGGAGTGCAGAGAGACCATCCAAAGTGGGCTCTGTGTCATCCCGGAGATATGGCTGTGTGTACTAATGTAGTTGGAAGCATCCGCCTACCTCCAGGCACACCTGATAACACTGCGTTGTTTGGGGGCGAGGGTGTCACACTGTTGCAATGCTGTATCTGATGATTCGTGCCCTGGCCCACACACCAGAACCCCTTGGACGTGGGAGCGGGGGACTAGATCGTGACGTAGGGTATGTCAGCAACTGTGTGCAATAAGGTATAGTGGTCTTGGGCTTGCACGGCAAATCCGCAGTCCAGGGGCCACATAGCCCAGATTACAAACACTGTAAGTAGACTGTATGGAGATGAAATATGTAGGATGCAGATTCTTGGATGCGCGTGAGCAAATACCCACCACCCACAGTATCTCCAAGAACCAGGTCCACCAACCTCTTGCAATGGCAACCTGTCCACAGCTATGTATGTTGAGTCGGTCGTCCTCCTATACCCACAGCCCACAACGCATACTCGCCCCTGTGTGCATAGGTATCTCATCAGATGCCCTTGAAAGTTGCAAGCACACAGTCGCAGTTTGGCCCAGATACAGCCTAAGAGGCACACATGACCACAGGTGCGAATAGCCCATACGTGTGTGCAGTGGACACCTCCCAGCACATACACGACACAGGTTAGAGGAACATACTGTAGACATTACCCGATTGACCGCCCGTTTTGGGACAGATGCCTGTCCACCATGACCAGTAAGTGCTATGTCCAACCTTGCCAGAGGTTGGACTGACGTAAGCTATCACATCCCCATGACATCCAGGATACACTGATCCTGTAGTGGTATGGCAAGTGACATCTCTTGGCCTATGTACAAAGGCATGTGTCATGGACGGTCCCCCCTGCCAAGGTGCATATGGTGAACCCACCCAATGTGCTCATGTGTCTTCAAACACGCCATGTGTGCTGGTAAATTGACTGTTTGCCATTTTTTTTTGTCGTGGAGTTCATGGCAATGTGTACATAGTGTGACCCCAAATGTGTATGATGTAACACGCACACAGGGTGACAGGGCTGAGCATGGACACCATCAGTGGCCACAACACATGGACCATATGGCAATGCCAAATGTCTTCTCAAAGGGTGCCAAGGGAAACAGAAATGTGCCGGCTATGGGCGACCTGCACAATGCCACATAGGTGTGGACTGCACACATTGCAACCACACACAAGCTATGCTATGTTAGGTTGTACTGGTTTACAGCTTACACATCTGGAACAAGCAGGAAGGGAGCTGACACATGATGGTACCTGACATGGCCTGTTGAGGCCAGCATGCCACAGCCGGCCCCACCATACATCTGGTAAGCACGAGGGGGGGATCACACAGCACTGTCACCTTCCCTGATGTCATCCCAAAATGCTGCACCTCCTAGATCATTTTAGGGGGGTTAGTCCAACTCCCCATCTCTGTGTCCCCTGTATGTGCACTACACCCGACGTTATAGCCATCCCTGTGTCTGTGCCTGCTGATGCCGCCAGAAACCCTTGATATACTTTGGTGTATGTGAAGAGACCCCTCACCGAGTGGTTGTGTGGGACCTCACGAAGCACAAGACAAGGGTGTCCCCTTGGCAATGACACACCCTGTTCCCTTCACAATTCTGTGCCCATCCAAAGCCACACCACCAGGCATGGAAGCCACGCCCTGTGTCAGGGGACTGACGTGGGGGGTGCTGATCCCCTCCCCATTTCCCACTGTCAGCCATGCCCAGTGGTTGCTGACTGCCGAGGGCCCGCATGTGCGATGTTCCACGATGATTGTACAGTGGGGTTTGGCACACAGGGGTGGTAGGGCCTGAATGCAGGCAGCCAGGGCATCAGTGGCCACCACCACACAAACATGGCTGGGTGGGGAGCAATTGTCCCCTGTGCAGGCCCCATGTTCCCCTGTGTATCACAATCTGACACAACATACAGTGTGCTGGTTCTAAAGTTCTAAGGGTCCCGAACCCTAGACACATGGGGATTTTCCCTGGTGGTGGGACTGAGGAGCCGCACACTGGCACAAAACATCCCTGGTGGTAATCACTGGCCATGAAAAAGCGACTTCAGTGCCCACAGCAAGGTAATGGGGTCAGCAGAGTGTCTAAACCCCCATGCGCTTGCCATGCTGAGTGGCATGGGCTGGTGACAGTTAAATAGACACGACTCAGAGCCAGTGTCACCAGCGCACAGGTTGCTGGCCACAAAACATGCTAGTGCATGCTGAGCCCTGCCCCAACAGGGTATCTGTCAAACCAAAACCCCCCATACCACACACATGGTGGTGCTATCAGGCCACAAAGATGATGGCCACAGCATGGGCATATTGGACCATCAGTGCAATGTGTTTGGCATGTGGTACCCATTGGTGCAGGGGGGTTTCCCCCCCCCCCCCCCCCCCCCACACCTGGGTAAGTATGCGCCTCTGTCCTAGTAACCCCCGCAGCCTCTGCCACATCCCCCAGGGACAATACACAACGTCCAACCCGCTGTGTTGACGCAGTGAATGTGACCACTGCAGAGGATAGTACTGTCAACTTGCAAGGGGGTGCCCCTGCATTGTCCCAAACACACAACTGTTGTTGGGCGATAGACAATGTCCCACCAGGGGCCTGGCCATGTGCCTGTGGGCAGGGTCCCAATTCACGTGCATCACAACTGGATGTAACAACACCGGACAGCATGAGGTAGACAACCCCCACCATAACACAGACCTCATGGGAGGATGCTAGACACCTACAGGAAACCCAAACGTGCAGTTATCCCCATGAACAAGGCATGGGATACACCCTCCAAACAACCCCCCACATGGCCGTAACCAAAAGCCCTTATATAACAGCTATGCTGCGTTGACGTCACCCTGCGTCCCCGCAGAGAAAAGGCAACCCTAATCGTAACCAGTGGTGGGGTACTCAGGTATGCTGAGGACCGCATGACACATAGGACAATGCCGTGAAAACAAGCTTGGTATGTGCCCATAGAACAATGATTGCCTAGCTCGCAGTTTTGTGCCAATGCCATCCCTGCTGTCACCCAGGATACTGTCCAGAACCCTGTTCCCGGTGGGATGGCAATGGGGGGATTTTTGGGGTTGGGGGGGGGTCTGCCAACATCGCTTGACACCTAGATTTGCGGCACCTCCACAGCATGACAAGTGTGAGGGGTCCCCAGTGTGAGGGCCATGTCAGCATTGCCTTGTGGTCAACGAAAATCATGCTTTACAGTGTCGCATTGGAAGTGGTGACGGGGCATAGTTTAGGGTCCCTGCCATTGCCATTGTGGCACGGACCCTAGTGGCTTGCACTTGTCTGCATTGCTGCAAACCAGCGATGGACCACCTGTCATAGGGAATGAGTGTGATCCACCCCCTGTATGTGTCCTCCACACTTGTCAAGCACAATTCACCCATGGGACAAACATCCTGACGCGTGGATGCTGACAGGCCAGTCCCTGTGCCAGGTGGTGTCCCAGAAACCGATGCGTGGCGCAGAACTGAAGGGACCACACCACAAACCGTCGCCCTCTGTGCAGCACGAATGGTACTGCTAGCAGTCAGATGCCCAACATGGCACACCCCCAGCTGAAGATGATTATAACTGGCGCGACACACAACCAACATCACATGTTGGGAGAACACCCATGACCGTATAATGGGTCCACCAGCGTACACCACCCACAGGACCCCCAGGGTACCATGGTGTTGGTTTCTCCCCCCCCCCCCGCCTTGCCCTCCACGGAAACATCTTAGTCTATCACCCATGAGGCCCATGTCCACCCAGTTGCATGTGTTGTTTGGGACAGAACGCTGCATAGGACGAGCCTGGAACATGCCCAGCACATGAGCAGCCCAGGAGACACCCCCGAACAACCCCTCCACACCACAACATAACATCGGAACACTTCCCAGAAGCAGACCCCATCAGACCCCAGGGTTGATATGTGTGAGAGAGGTCAGGAGGGAATACACGTGTTAGCACCCCAAGAAATGGACGGTGTGTTCCACAGCCCCTAGCTGTTCTTGTGCACACCTGAGGTCACACCGGAGGGAACAGACACATCTGGGAGCCCACAGGACTTGCCCAGGTCTATCCCTGCGGTGCATCAGGTGGACATATGTTCCACGACCCTTAAACATTTATTACCATATCCCCCACAGGCCACACTAACCGCCCCCACACCGAGCACATGGATGGAACGGCAACCAGTGTGCAGACAGCCACCCCTCAGTCCATCAGTCCACAGAGTAATCCGCCTATATTGGGTAGGGGTGGGGCGGCTCAACACCACAGCTCACAACCCCTGGTCCAAGACAACAGACCACACACAGTATGCACGATGGTGCATGGCTGATGAAAGCGCGCCCCGATGCTTTGTGGCAGGGCACATTTAATTACGTGTATACACCACACCCTGGACGTGCATGGACATCTGGAAGAAGCCCACTGCAGGGGGTAAGTCCCTTCTTTCCCCTCCCCACAACACCAGGTTCCCATGCTACGATGTAATGTGTTTGCAGAGATACACCTGGGAGCTGGCACAGCCCCTCGCACATCTCATTTGTGGTCCACACGAGCATGACAGCTTCGCAGACCTGACAAGCAACACCACCAGCTGCAGCTGGTGACATCCCTGCAATTGTGCACCTTGGAACATGGGTGGGACCTGCAAGTAAATCACCACCTAGACACCTGAAATGCCACCAGCAGTGGGGGGTCACATGGACGCATCATGGGCCCCATCCTAAGTCTGTCTGTGTGCATGTCAACACATACGAGCAACGACATGGAGACTGCAGATGACCAACCAGGGCCAGTACTGCTCATAGCTGGGGGCCCACATAGTGATGCTCTGTTTGAATAGTGGGATGCTGTTTGCAACACCAATCACAAACATACCCATCCCTGAGACCAACCCCCATAGGGAATGGGCACAGATCCCTAATGTGTGGGTGAAGCTGCCACACAGGGCACACACATTATGTCAGGGTGCATACCCTGCCACTGGTGCCCAGGGGGCCGCCACCACATGGTGACAATGTCCCACGTGAAGCATGGGCACCCACAGACACCACACACCACAACCACGCAATGGAACAGCTGCCTTGGTGGGTCAATGCACATCTGGGATGTGTTTCCTGGACAATGTAGATCATCTCCCCTAGGTGATATTTCCCCCCCTCATCCACTGTGTTGTCTGTTTCCGTCACCGCCCCACCGGTTTTTGCCCCACCCGTCCGCTCCTCTCCCCTGTCCATCATTGTGCCCCAAACACCATTCCACCAATGTCATGTGTGGCCTGTGGTGATATGGGTGGGGGTCAGCATGCAGTCAACATGTGAATGCTGCTGAGAGCTGCCCTAGTGTTTGGACACTGCATGTGTGTGCCAGCTAGGCTCAGTCTTGATACTGGCTGTGGACACCGCAGCTGTGCCAAACCTACACCCACATGTCTCAAGGCAAGGGGCTTCCGGGGTTTGTGTCACGCAAGCTGTATAGTGCCACAAACAGCAGGGGTGGTGCTGGGGCGAGGTTACATTGCGTTCACACACAGGGCAATGTAATCTGGTTGTCTGCTCCAGGTGACAGGTGGTTAGGTGGCTGGACCACAGACAAAACGTTTATATATCCACAGGATGGAGGAACCCTGAGGAAAAAGGCGCGGGAGCTGCGGCAATTACCACCTCCCGGAAGTTCCTGGAGAGGTGTCAGGAGGGAGCGACAAGCCAGCCCCATGATGGTCAGTATTTGAATGCAGGGCTATGGTATGCAGGTCAGGTCAGGCCATTGGGAACCACCAGCCGTGTGTCCTCACCTGTATCTTGTAAATGTTGTATGTGACACAGCATGGATGTGACCCTGAGTGTTCTGTCAATCCCTTCACAGACACGTGATACCACAGCGATGGGGGGCGCCACACACCTCCAGCTATTTTTGCCTGCGTCATGTACACACCAGCCGGCACACGAGGCAGGAGGAGCCAGACGCGGAGTAAACATGAGGGGCCGACGGAGGAAGATGAGGAGGTTGGCCATGGAGGCGGAGCCACCTTCCATGTGACAGATGTGGGTGAGGGAGGAGGGGGGAGGATGAGGACGTCACCCACAACCCCCCCACCCACCTGACCAGGGGGATGAGGAGGGATGGAGGATGAGGACGATGATGGTCCTGATAGTGGGTGGCAGGGGAGGGGGGGAAACAGGGTGTCTGGGTGGCGGCATGAGTGGGGGGAGGGAGGGGCACGGACATGCCAGGAGGGAGGGTGGGGGGAGGTTGCGACGACGCAGCCAGGTAGGGGGGGATGAAGGCAGTGGGGGTGGGTTGGCAGTGGTGGGAGTGGGGGTGGTGGCAAACACAGCCCAGCACAGGGCCGAGGGGTCAGCAGCCAGACACTGCAGGCATCTGCCACGGCATGGGTGGCAGCATGAGCGTGCCCCACCCAGGGCCAACTGTCACACCACATGCACTGCCAGCACACAGACTGCAGCCACTGTGTGTCTGTGTGCTGGCAGGTGCATGGACGATGTGTTAGTGGCCCTGGCTGATGCACGGACATGACACCCATCGTCGTGTTACATGCCGGTGCAGTCCTCTGACTGGTGGCTGTTCGGCAGAGTGGCAACGTGATGTGGTGCAGTGGCATCCCGGTTACCGGGGGAGGGGGGCCTGGACCTGAAGGAAGCATCACAGGTCACCAGCGATGGCACCTGTGATGCCCCCATGTGCCCTGTGCTGGGCTGTGTTCACCCCCTGAGTGTGTGTTTGTGGCGTTCGGGGCATGTTGGCCATTGTTAATGTTGGACCAAATAAAGTTTACATATCGTTTCATAACCCAATGGTCACGTGTCATTCCTACATTCAACACTCGGTATGCAAGTCACGGGATCTGTATTCTGCGACCTGCAGGGCCAGGTGGGGCGGACATGGGTGGGTCATACTTGTCAGTGCGCGCACATGCAGTCAGCAGGGGCCCATATATGTGTGGAGGCTGTGGGGTACTGGGTGGGGCCATGGGGATTGCCGCCTGGTGGGACTGGTCCACCCAAATTACCACTGACACATGGATTTGTGCTATAGGTAGCCCCATGTGTTGCCTGACTGCCTGGACCACCTGACACATGACACCCGCTGTACCTGCGCTTATGATAAGGAAGCTGTATCATAGCTCAAGGTAGGAGCTATATGAAAATATGAATGTGACCATTGCCTGAACAAGCAACCTGTCATTTCTGGTAGAAGCAAGAAAAACACGAGTTGTCACGATAAGAAGACGTACCAGTCCCAGATTGCAACCAGGTTTCCA